>JAFEMH010003615.1:47500-232500 GCA_022495995.1 Adenophora triphylla var. japonica | reverse complement strand
TACCAAAAGAATAGTACAATTATCTAATAAAAATTTATTTTTAGGTAAAAATTATGATTTTGGTGTAAAAACATATAAAAATATTAATTTTAAAAAGATGAACAAATGGGGCAAGGGCCACGGCCGGCCAAAATGACTAAGCCTTGGCCAACTTGAGCATAATATAGGGAAGGGATAAAATTTTAGTTTTGGTTTTTATTAAATGTGGGATAAACTCCTCAAGAACATGCAAAAGGCCAAGGCCGAGCCACGGCAAAGGCCAATCACTTTTATTTATACATATTCAAAATCATTTCAACTCAACATCCTATACTCCATCACTTTTATTTTATTTTGTATAATTTTTTTTATTATTGAAATTATTATTATTATTATTATTATTTATAATTAAGAAATTACTTCACACTTAAATAAATTTTTAAATTTTTTACTTATATATGATAATAAAAAATTTATTTAATCATATATTCTTTGTAAATAAGAATAAAATTTTTTATTTTTTTTAATGGGACAATTGCATGGGCCAAGGCCATGGTCAAGGGCCATGGCCGGCCGAACTAACATTCCCTAGGCCACCTTGAGAATATATTGGGAAGAGTTAGCATTTGAGTTTGGTTTTTAATAGATGTGGGATAAAAAACTCTAGGCCACGCCCAAGGCCAAGGGCCAAGGCCATGGCCGAGCCACGGCCAAGGCCCATGTCCAATTTCTATTTATTTTTTTTAATAATATCTTAATATTATATTTTTTATTTTGTATAAAAATATTATTTATTTTTGACAAATAATAAAAATAAGTGAAAATATTTTTTGGATATATATATAAATTTATGAAATATTTTGACAAATTCAAAATTATCATTTTGAAATATTTATTTTGACAAATATATATATATATACATATATATATAGTATACTATATTAAATAATCATATATACTTGGTAAATACAAAATTAATTGAAAAAAATAATCATATATACTTGGTAAATACACAATGATTTTATTTATACATATTCAAAATCATTTCAACTCATCATCCTATACCCCATCACTTTTATTTTATTTTTTGTATAATTTTTTTTATTATTGAAATTATTATTATTATTATAATTTATAATTAAGAAAATACTTCACACTTAAATAAATTTTTAATTTTTTTACTTATATATTATAAAAAAAAAATATTTAATCATATATTCTTTGTAAATAAAAATTAATTTTTTTTTTTTTAATGGGACAATCGCATGGGCCAAGGCCATTGTCAAGGGCCATGGCCGGCCGAACTAACATTCCCTAGGCCACCTTGAGAATATATTGGGAAGGGTTAGCATTTGAGTTTGGTTTTTAATAGATGTGGGATAAAAACCTCTAGGTCATGCCCAAGGCCAAGGGCCAAGGCCAAGGCCGGCCAAGGCCGAGCCACGGCCAAGGCCAAGGCCTTTTGTCCTTTATAATTGCAATTTTGTCATGCTGTGAAATGACGAAAATGCCCCTCAAAGTCCCTTTTATTACCAAAACCTTGTTATTATATATTTATAGATTATAGATATATACTTGGTAAATACAAAATTAATTTAAAAAAATAATCATATATACTTCGTAAATACACAATGATTTTATTTATACATATTCAAAATCATTTCAACTCATCATCCTAGCCCTAAAACTTTTATATTTTTTCCATGTGGGATAAAACCAAGGCCAAGTCCACGCCCAAGGCCAAGCATGATTTCCCACAATGAAAAAAAAAAAGAATGAAAAATGGCCTTGGTATATAATGAGCCATAATATACCTAGGCAACCCATTTTCTTTTGATTATTTTTTGATATGGGACAACTCCAAAGGCCAAATGGCGAAGGCCATGCCGGGCCACGGGCGAGCCAAAGCAAGGCCACGGCCATCCTATGCAAGGCCACGATCGAGCCAAGGCCCAAGTCAACGTCCAATTTAAAATTTTTTTTGTTTCAAATAAATCCCTTTGGCTTAAGTCTCATTATATAATCAAGACAAGAATAAAACGATTGTATTTTTTTCATGTGGGATAAAACCAAGGCCAAGTCCACGGCCAAGGCCAAGCATGACTTCCCACATTGAAAAAAAAAGAATGAAAAATGGCCTTGGTATATAATGAGCCATTATATACCTAGGCAACCCATTTTTTTTTGATTATTTTTCGATGTGGGATAACTCCCAAGGCCACATGGCCAAGGCCATGCCCGGCCAAGTGCGAGGCAAAGCAAGGCCACGGCCATCCAAGGCAAGGCCACGGCCGAACCAAGGCCCAAGTCAACGTCCAATTTAAAAAAAATTTGTTCCAAATAAATAATATATTACTATTTATATTTTTTATTACGTATAAAAAAATTTATTTGACACATAATAAAAATAAGTGGCAATATTTTTTGGATATATATATAAATTTATCATCATCCTATACCCCATCAAATTTATTTTATTTTATAATCATTTTTTAGTATATAATTATAAATATTATTAAAATATCATTTATAATTAAAATATTTACTTCACACTTAAGTAATTTTCGAAAAGAAATTAAAAAAATAGGAAAGGATAATTAACAAATTTATATTTAAAATTGGGGATTATTTTTCTTTGTCCAAATCCAAATGAAAGAAGTATCTAGTTAAAGAGAAAAAATTATTAATTTAGGTGAAAAAATGAAATTAAAAATAATAAAAATAGATTTTTTTATTATGATTTATAATAAAAAAAAAATTATGACTTCATTACTTTGCACTAAAAAAATGAAATAATTATTAAAGGATAATTAATAAATTAATATTTATACAAAAGATTGTTTTTTTTTCAAATAAAATAAGTCTCCACTTAAAAGAAAATAATTAACAAATTTTGATTTATCGGATAAAGAGTAAAGTGAGGGTCATTTTTTTTTTCAAATTAGAGCTTTAAAAAAAAATTGTAACAATTGTTTTATCCGGATCCGACCCGATTTTTAAGGGTCATACAGAATCAGATCCAAAATGCCCTATCCGAGCCCCGATCCATTTCGAGGCCACGGGCAAGCATGGGCCAAGGCGAGCCATGTGTTAGGGCCACGGCCGGCCAATGTAAAATCCCGATGGCCGGACTTCGGCATTTATAGAGGAGGAGAGCTTTTTTTTTGTTTCAACCCAATGTGGGATTAAATCCCCTTCAAAGCCACAAACAAGGCGGTAGGCCGAGCCACGGCCAAGGCAGGCAGCGAAGGCCGGCAAGGCCAAAGCCTTTTCTCCTTTTCAATTGCAAATTTGCCATGTAGTGAAATGACAAAAATGCCCCTCAAAGCCCCTATAATTACCAAGGCAAATGGCAAGGCCACGGTAATGGGCGGCCGCCAAATGTCAAAGCCAAGTATGATATAAATTGCTCATCATCGGCCTCTTATATAGCAATAGCCTTTGATTTTTGATTTTCTGTCAATGTGGGAGAACATTCCAAGGGAGGCGGGAAGGCCGCACGGCCCGAGGCCATGGTCGACCAAGGCCGAGGCAGCAAGGCGAAGGCGAGGCGAGCCACAAGCCTTTGATTACTTTCCCTTCACTTCGATGTGGGATAACTCCTAATGCCACATGGCGAAGGCCATAGGCCGGCCAAGCAGAGGCAAAGAAGGCCACGGCCATCCAAGGCAAGGCCACGGCTTTGGCGAGGCCCAAGTTCAATTTCTTTTTTATTTTTTCAAATAAGTAATATCTTAATATTTATATTTTTTATTTTGCATTAAAAATAAATTTGTTTTTTGAAAAATATTAAAACAAAGTGGCAATATTTTTTGGATATATATATAAATTTATGAAATATTTTGAAAATTTAAATTTATTATGTTGAAATATCTGAATCGGACACAAATACTTAAGGGCAATATCCAAATCCGATCCAAAATTTTACTTGATCCGAGCCCCGACCCAATGCCCGATCCGAGGCGGCGAGGGCGTGGGCCAAGGCCGTGGGCGAGTGGACACGGCCGTCCGAAATGACTAAGCCTTGGCCAACTTGAGCATTATATAGGGAAGGGATAACATTTTAGTTTGATTTTTATTCAATGTGGGATAAGGCCAACTTGAGCAGTATAGCCACGGCCAAGGCCGAGCAAAGGCCAAAGCCAAGGCCGAGCCAAGGTAAATGCGAAGGAAAGGCCAAGGCCGAGGCAAGGCTAATGAATAGAAAAAAATTATTTCGTTTTATTTCAACGCCATCCAAGTCAAGGTCACGGCCTAGTCAAGGCCCAAGTTCAATTTCTTTCTTATTTTTTTCAAATAAATATTATCTTAATATTTTATTTTTTTATTTTTTATTTTGTATAACAAATAAATATTTTTTTAAAAATAATAAAACAAAGTGGCAATATTTTTTGGATATATATATAAATTTATGAAATATTTTGAAAAATTTAAATTTATTATGTTGAAATATCTGAAGCCGACACAAATCCGATCCAAAATTTTAGTTGATCCGAGACCCGACCCAATGCCCGATCCGAGACCAAGGGCGAGGGCATGGGCCAAGGCCATGGGCAAGGGAGACGGCCGGCCGAAATGACTAAACCTTGGCCAACTTGAGCATTATATAGAAAAGGGATAACATTTTAGTTTAGTTTTTATTCAATGTGGGAAGATTGAGTATAGGCAACTTGGATACCCCAAGTATTTTGTGATAATTAGCATGCTCAAGTATGCAAGCCTTTTATTACTCCCTCCGTCCCCCCGAAACCTTTGATTTTTTATGGTTAACTTAATTAAACTTTGACCATAATTTAAAAAAAATATATATAGATATCTCTATGCTATTATAAAATTTATTATTGTTTTACCATTATGAATACCATATCAATAAACAATTTTATAATTATAACAAAAAAAAATTTATTATGACTTAAAACTTTTTCACTAAAAATATATATTTACTAAAATATAAATTTATTAATTATTTTTGTTATGATTTATAAATTATATTTTTTCCACCAAAAATATAAATTTATTAATTATTTTTTTATTTTTATTATGATTTATAAATTAAAACAAAAAAAATTTTATTGTGTATTTACAAAGAAAATTTTTTACTTATAAATTGTTTTATCCGAATCCGACCCGAATACTTATGTTCCATACCCGAATCCGACCCAAACTAACCCAAACCGAGCCCCGATCCAATTCGAGGCCAAGGGCAAGCATGGGCCAAGGCCATGGGCAAGGGCCGGCCGAAATCTTATTGCCAAGCCATGGCCGAGCCAAGCAATATATATGGTAGGAGAATTTTTTGTTTTGATTTCAAACAAATGTGGGATAAAATCCTTCATGCCAAAGCCAAGGCCAAGGCCGGCCAAGGCATCCACTTCGAGGCCAAGGGCAATAATGAGCCAAGGCCAAGGGCAAGCATGGGTCAAGGCCATGGTCAAGGGCCACGGCCGGCCAAAATCATATGCCAAGCCATGGCCGAGCCAAGCAATATATAGGGTAGGAAATTTTTTTTTTTTTGGTTTCAAACCAATGTGGGATTAATCCCTTCATGCCACGGCCAAGGCCAAGGCCGAGCCAAGGCGAGCCACTAAGGCAGGCCAAGGCCGGCCAAGGCCAATGCCTTATGCCCTTTTTAATTGCAATTTTGCCATAGATGTGAAAAGTCGAAAATGCCCCTCAAAGCCCCTTTAATTACCAAAACCTTGTTTTTATATATTGATAGATTATATAAAAACAAAAAAAAAATCAATACTTACTACCCTACTCCTACTTGATTAGTCTGATCTATACAATTATTTCGTTAAAAAAAAAGTCGCTTGCAATTGTTTACATATTCCTTAATGTTTTTTAATAAATGTGCATGATAGAGCTATTAATCTGAAATGGAAGGAGGGGGTACGTTCAAATTTCTTAGGAAGGATAGAGGGGCGTGTCCAACTCGGACCTATTGGACAAGACCGATCAATAGAAACTTAAAAACTCCACTTTTGTTAAATATTCCATACATCACACAAGATAGATATCATATTCATGGACTACAATTCACTTTCAAGATGCCTTGGTGGTGAAATGGTAAACACGCGAGACTCAAAATCTCGTGCTCAAGAGCGCGGAGGTTCTTTTTTTTTTTTTTTTTTTTTTTTTTTTTTTTTTAAAGAGGATCAACCTATGTTCCCATATTCCCCCCATTGATTGGTGACTCGAACTCGGGACCTTTGGTCTCAAGTGAGGAGTGTCTACCACCAGGCTACAACCTTCTTGACAGAGTGCAGAGGTTCGATTCATCTTCGAGGCATAATATAATATGGAGACTTGGCATTGAATGAGTGTACAATAGAATTGGGTTAGAGAATGAAAGTGTATGTTCATTTAATGGACTTAAATTTGGGATAAGTGCCAAAATTTTGAAGCGTGCCTTTTGAATCTGCATTGGGCACATTAATGGGCTATTAATATGACAACATAGTTCAAAGCTCATTTTGCATTCAGAAGTGACCAAGCCAAGCTAGAAGTAAGTTTCTTGGCTCTGAGTAATGACCAAGCTTGAGCAATATACTAAAAAAAAGGTAACTAAACAAATTCCAGAGGTCAACTTGGTTAGCCCAGAATCCAAATGCTCTATACTACTTTTGTATACTACATTAGGGCTTACATCATCACACACGATGATGATGTCATTAATCATGCTACGTTGGATGTTGGATCAGGAATGGTACACAAAAGTGGTATAGAGCATTTCGACTCATTAGCTCACAACCATACGTGATTCCTTTTCATGTGAGCACAGCTAGCGTACATGACATAGGGAGAACACTGACTGGATGATCAAATCCTGAAAAGAAAGGTTACGCCAAGCTGAACAATCTAAAAACATTCACCCGAGAAAAAAAAAGTTGTCACGATCAAGATTGAGATAAATTTGTCAGTATTAAAGACATTGCAGTACTAGTATACATACCGAAAATCTGACAAATTGCGAAGATGGACTTAAGAGTACTAGTATTCATACCGAAAATCTGACAAATTGCGAAGATGGACTTAAGACAGGTTCCTGCTGGTATTGTAAGCTGAAGATCTAAGAAACACACCAACAGCGGACCAAATACTGTACAGAAGATTTGATTTGACAGACAAACGGACTAGGAAAGGTGGTTGGATAGAGCAAGAGGTGCAATTTCCGCCTTCACCTTTGTAGAACTTCTCAAAATGGTATCTAAAGTAGAGACAGCTTCAACAATATGCTTCCCTTTGTTTAACATGATGCAACTTGCCCTGTCAAAAAAATATTGTGAATTTGATTGTCAAGCCTTCTTGAACTAATTGACTGCAATATCTTTAGATTCTTTACCAGAATAAAATGACCAAAAGAGAATGGAAAATAGGACAATCTAGTGCTACAGAGCTCCCACTGTGTGTGGGGTCCAAGGAATGACCAAAAAACGACCATATTATTGGCCCTCTCCTTTAGAAGGTGTGTTGAGGGGTTGGAGTTAGAAAGGTTTTCCATAGCCAATTCTCTAAATGGAAAACTTATCCTTGGTTCATGAATATAACGACCTTGGTTCATGGACATAATGAGAAAGAATGAGAAAGGAGATGGGAAAAGGGCAGGATAACAATCCAATGTGAAATAGAAAGAAAAAATAATTCAAAAAGCTTACTAGAACTCGCATATAAAATTTATTATAAACACAAAAGAACAGAAAGCAATTATTCAAAAAACTGACCTTCTTCCACTAGCCACATCAGTTAGCTCAGCTCTAGTAGGCACACCAGACTTGACTAGCGACTCAAGTACCTGTGTTGCCCAAACTACTGGAACATGGGCAGCACTACAGATGGATAAGATTTGTTCCTGTATATCTGCCATCTTTTCCCACCCACACTCCACTGCAAGATCTCCTCTGGCAATCATAACCCCTAAAGGGTTCGGTAACTTCATCGCTTCCAGAAGCAATACAGGTAAATTCTCAAAGCCATCTTTGGTCTCAATCTTTAAAACAATCCCCAATTTACCAAGTTTACGTTTCTCAAGCTGTTGTCGAAGCACTTTAATATCACATACATCTCGAACAAATGAAATACCAACCATGTCAGCATGAGTAGCAACAAATTCAAGGTCCCTAAGATCCTTTGATGTCAAACCTTCATATTTAATATTACTCTCAGGGATGTTGATGGATTTCTCTGACCCAAGTTTGGAACCTCGAGGATTAGCATGAGTGATAGACACAACAATTTCTGAAATGCTAGTCCCTTTAATAACTCCCCATATCTTCCCATCATCAAAAGCAATTGGGTCTCCAGGTTTGACGGAATCAAAAAGATAGCCAGAAGAACATGTCACTCTAGGAGTACCAACTGCAGAAGAAGTTAATTCATCTTCTTTCGAGTTATCTCGTGATATCACTAGTAAGTCTCCAACCGTCAGTTTAATGAATTTCTCTACTGGTGGAACATCTACCACATACCCAGCCAAGTACTTCCTCTTGTTTCCCTTAATGTGCAATTCCGTTCCTGACTGAACATAAGCAGTCTCGGTACAATCAGCCATGAATCCAACACCAGAGAATATGGAAAATTTCTTAGATATCATTATTGTCCTTCTTTTCCCTCTAGCATCAGTGAATTTCACAGTATCACCTATTTCTAACGTTTTGAGAAAATCTTGGCCATCCACATAAACAACTGCATCAGGAGAAACGTGAGATGGAGGTGGACCAGCGCCTTTAGGAGATAGCCAGACTTGGGCTGGAACAACCACATTTCCATTGAAATCCTTCTTTGGAGATAATTTCATAATACATGGACCAGCCTTCATTTTATCAGTTCGCAACTTTGGTCCGGCCAAATCCATGAGAACTTGACACTGTTTCTCCAGCATTTGGGAGTTCTTTTTCACCCTTCTAATTATCTCACTCCAAGTAATTGGGTTACCATGTGCACAGTTGATACGGATGACCGTTGTCCCTGTTTTTATAAGATCGTATATAAGTGTGTCATTTTCTATGGCTTCTTGACCAACAGTTACCATGATATGGGTTCTTTTATCTTGAGGTTGGCCCAAAAGGAAGTTCCTATTAGAGGTTACCATTTTTGTCATTGCAGACATTACGAACTTGCCCTTGACTTTGCTTTCAAAACTTTTATCAGCAACCATCCCTTCAGAACTCTCTGTACTGCTTAGAAAGTTGCATTTCAAATTTTCCAACATCTGTATACCTGCAGAAAGACTTGCAAGGACATACGGATTGGTGGTTTCCAAATTCAGAAGACCTATAGAAGAGAGTTCATCTTTGAGATTATCAACATCAAGGCCTTTTAATGCCAAATAATGTATCAAGTTGGTTGCACTGACTAAATAACGTCTGCAATACAGAAAGCCAAGAATTAGTTTGTTCCTAGCCGAATCGTAGTTTTACAGCCACTGTAGCTTCTTTCATACAAACTTGAAAAATGTGACGTTAAACAAAAATGGATATACCTGTGACATAGTTTTAGCCGGGAAGAATTCCATTGTTCCATTGCAAATAAATGTAGTTGAACCGCCTTTAGCTTATCAAGAAGGTTTCCTTGGTTGTACTGGAATTCAACATTCTGAGAGTGGTCTGGTCGTAATTGTATAGAGGAAGGAACAGCTTCCTTTGATGGTTCTTCTGAAGACCTATCATTCTTGAAAGAGATAAATGATGGTGGATCATCAGAATAAGCACCTAAACCTGATATATCTGGTTCACTATTCTCATTTTTAATAGCAGAGACAACAGATGATGGAACAAGGTGTCGTTCTTGTCTTGTTAACAGTTGAATATTCCTACTCGTGAAAACTGGAGTTTTCACTTGAAGTCTACGAGGCACGTGTATGAGCTTCTCAAGTGAGTAGGGGGATGAGTACTCCGAGATGTCAGCTGCATGAATGGCCTGTGCAATGACAACAAAAACCAAGAGTATTCACCTCAGCGATTTATATTTCAACTACGAGCAGTTCAACGAGAAAAATGAGATGCCAAAAATCCAATTCTTCTGAAGCAACATTGGCACATGCTGATTTCCACTGCATAACAATAAGAAATTTGATAGGAGAAAAAAAAAGGATGGACGTGGTCGAAGTAACTATAACTGACGTGCATAGAAAACTAAACCTCGACAAAAGGCTTCTACAAGTTTCCAATCAGAACACATGATGCATTGTTTTCACCAAAAGATAATAAGGCTGATAGCAAGTGCAGGAGGAGTCAGTCAACAATGTGAAAACTTCCAACATGCTAAAAAAATGACAAAAAATTATGATGCAGCAGACGATTTCTACATACTCTAGTACTTAGACTACTAGGTTACAGAAGCCAACTGCAAAACGAGAGCCCAGATACTCGCAGATGAAGGGAAGAAGTGTTTACATCAAACCAGCAGAGTTCTCATACAAAAACATGAATAAAAATCTCCACTATGCTTAGTACTGTGCTTTATGAGTTTGTTTGTAAGCCTGATCATCCATTAATGATTTATTTAACTAATGACACCAAGGAGTGATATGTCCAAGTCAAGCTACAGTTTTTACCCAGCCGAGCTTCAAAAAACTGAAGCCCCAAGTACCTTACCACACAAGAAATAACTAGTGCATTAAGAATGAAACTTAAATCATAATTCAAAGCCAAACAATAAAAAGAACTCCGGATAAATATACAACTTTAAACCGAGCACCATTAAGCATTAGCTAGGGTCAGTAGTCTAATTACATGATTTGATAGTGCCCCGTGATTGGTGACCACGCGAAGCCAAACTGCACCGAGCGTCATCTACTAGCCAAAACTTAAGCACAAAATGAGACCCAACCTGCAGAAAAGTAATAACATGGGCTCAATATTTGGAACATGAAGGTAAAAAAAACTCAACCTCTACCAGAAGTGAACAGTAAACAAACACATTTCAAAAGAAAGTAAAAGTTCGTCCCACTACAAAAATATTGTCCCTCATTCATATCCAAAAGACTGCCATATTGAAGCTAAACAATAAACCAAACTAAAAATAAGAGTTGCAAATGTTACACATTCATTTATTAGCAACTCCATTTTCAAATTCTCTAGTTTCAGTGGAGGTACAAGCATGTCATATTCCGCTTCAATAAATAAGAAATTTCTAGACATTTGAACATAGATTTCAACACAAAATGTATAGTACCGGACCGGTTTTACAAAATTTCATTGGCAAAAACTGAAAAATTCTCTTTAGAAATTTACTCAAATTTCGGGAAATTCAGAAATCGACAAACCTAAGTATACATCTCGATTTCAAGGGTGAAAAAAATAATAATAACAAATACAATAATCATTGTTCAATTATGAAATTAACAGAAGCTAAGAAGAAAAATTGGGGAAGATCATGAGAAGCAGTGTCAAATTACAGAAAATCGAGCGTACGAGTATCAAATTAACAGGTAAACTGAATTAAAAAGGTAAATTCATGTATGAATTACATATTGAAAGACATTGAAATGAAAATTAAATCGAAAAGCTGAAAGAGAAGGTAATAATTAGGCAGACCTTTTGCTTGGAACGTGGGGAAGAGAGAGAAGGGATTCGGTTTGCAGTGAGAGAGAGTTGGAAAAGGGAGTGTGGGGAGCACGAGCCAGTTTCATTCATTCATAGAATCTTCGCTCCGGCTCTGACGTAAGCGGTTTTTTTTTTTTTTTTTTTTTTTTTTTTTAAGGGAAAATTAACTGATTATTAATAGAGGTGGCCAAAAATCAAATCGGATCGGCTAATCGGCCGGTTTTGAATGGTGAATTTTATTTGCAAGGCACCAAATGTGTAAGGCACTTTGAAATGACCATAATGCCCTTGTATATATAACAAAAAAAAAAAAAAAAATCACAATTTCATCAACTACTGATTTCATAACCTCCTGAGCTCCGTACGAGGCGGAAACGCCGTCGTCGTTGATAACAACCTCTTAATTTCCCAGTCGGTAACCGTATCTCCGTCACCGACCTCATTAAATCCGAAACCCTAACCCTTCCTTTCCAGTCCTCCTCCAATTTCTCCCGTATTGCTGCCTCTCCTGACGGCGTTTTCCTCCTCGCCATCGACGATAACTCACGCTGCCTCTTCATTAACCTCCGCCGTCGCACCGTTCTCCACCGCATTTCATTTAAGAAGCCCGTCGCGGTTGCCAAGTTTAGCCCCGATGGGTCTCTCATTGCTGAAATGACCGTAAAATTGTTTAGTAAACCGTAATGTTAAGATCTTCAAAATTGATATAGAGTAAACTGACTCTACTACTAGCCCTAACCTAAATGCATACACTCGTACTAATTTACACGAAATGTTGAATGATATTTCGTGTAAAATCATACGAAATAATTCTTAACATTTCGTGTATATTCATACGAAATCTAAAGGAAAATTTCTCCTGTGGATTTCGTGTGAATATACACGAAATGTTGAGAACCATTTCGTATCATTTTACACGAAATGTTATTCAACATTTCGTGTAAATTTACACGAAATAACTCAATACATTTCGTGTATTTTCATACGAAACATATCTGACAACGTCGTGTATAATCACACGAAACATCCACGTACGAGTGAGGGCAATTTTGTCCATTGTCCGTGCCTTGCAAATAACCACGCCCGTTTTGAATCGATTAAAATCGTGAGAAATTGATCAATGTGGTTGAATCGAACCGGTTTAATCGAAATCGAATTTTGACGATTCAATTATGATTGGGATGTTAAGAAAACCGGTTAATCGCTGGTTAAACCAGAAGAACCGGCAATTATAGTTTGAATTTTATTAAGATGATGACTTCCTTTTGATAATCTAGCTCAGCTTACCACCTGATTTTAAAAAATTCACCCAACAATGAGCCTTGAGTCAATAATGTGTGTACCAATTTTAATCAAATTTGGATCAATTATATCTTTTACCGCACAATGTGTATAATTATTGAGTTGTTTTGTGAAGAAAAAAAAATAGATTTTATCAATAGGGAAAACGAAATTCTTGCAAGTGTTGGTGCTAGCATTAGAAAATATCGGTCTCAAGGACTAGCACTTTGTAATACTAGCATTGGCAGTTAATAGTAGTAGTAATCTGACACTTTGAAAAATTGAGTTTTAAAAAGTGTAAGGTGTGAGTGTTTAATATTGTCAGAGTGTGTGTGTTAAAGAGTGCTAGTGTATGTCTAATAGAATGTCAGTGTATGAGTGTTTAATAGTGTCACTGTGTGCCTTAAAGTGTCGGTGCATGCGTTAAAAAGTGTCGGCATGTGCATTTAAAGATTGTCAATAGCAATGTTAAAGAATGTCAATAGTAGTATTAAAAATTGTCGATGATGGTATTAAAAAGTGTCAATGTTAATGTTGAAAATTTCCAACGCGTTTTAATAAATTCCGATTATTTACAAAAATGTCACTGCGCGTTTTAAAAGAGTGTCAATGGTAGATCTAAATGGAGTTTTAGTGCCAGTGTTGAAAAGAGTTGGTGCTATTGTGCTAGTGTTAGTGATACCTAGTGGCTAGTGCTACATACTGTACTAGTGTTGAAAAGTGTTAGTGATACCTAGTGGCTAGTGCTACATACTGTACTAGTGTTGAAAAGTGTCAGTGATAGTGTTGAAAGTGTCAACATATTTTAAGAAAATTCGATAATTTACAAAAATATCATTCCGCACTTCATCAAAAAAAAAAAAAAAAACCAGAATTTTACAACATTTTGGCATAATTATTTTATCAAAATTGATTTCTCAAATCTCCTAGGAGTTGAGATGTTTTATCAATGCACAAAGTTTTGTGGCTAGGTGTGAATTGAAGGTGATGTCTGTCTGTTAGTCAAAAGGAGAGCGAGAATAGAAGAGTAAGAAGAGTGGTGTTATCCACAACCCTAATATTAAGGACACTCCCTCAATGCTTCTTTCTATAATACAGTACAATTAATTAAAGCATTAAAGGGGTGTCCTTAATAAAATTAAGGGGAATGTTAAACTGAAATCGAAAGCAAAATGTGGTGGTTAAAAATGTTGGGTCTTTTTTTTTTTTCGGTCAAAAAAAAAAAAAAGTTTTATTTCCTTCAGAAATAAAACTGTTCCTGATGAGGCTTATCACTAATAGAAGATCAGATCAGCATTCACCCAAATATATGGGTAATAAAAATAGATTCAATACTTGATTTACAAGTTCAGGAATACATGTTTAGTGCAATAGTAGATAGGAGACCATAAAACCTACTCCCTCCGTCCCAAAACGAATGTCTAAAAAGTTTTCAAATTTAATCTTGATCAAGTGTAAATTTGATTTTTTTTTTGGAAATTCACTTTGGGACGGAGGTAGTAACAAAAAGTTTTAATTATTGCTGCTGCGGTTGGGTTGAAAATCATAAAGGCAGCTGACTTCCCTCTTTACAAATGATGGCAATGCAAAGGCAGCTCTGTGAATCTGTTCAACAAAAATGAGGTTACTGTACAAATCAATACACATTCGCAAAAGATAGCTTGACCGCAACTATGGGGGGTGGCATACGATAACCTAGCCAAAACGTAATCCAGCATCATCACTTTTAAGTAAGGACACTTTTTTCTTAGAAATTAATTGGTACAACTGCACCAGATAACAAGCAGGTAAAAGAAATTTTCCAATTTCTTCAACATTTTAGGTCTTGAATTTGGTGAGGGGAAATTTGAAACGAAAGTTAGTTAGGGGGGTGGAAAGAATTTCCATCTTGTAAAAAGAAGAGAGTATCCATTATAAATAGGTTTCTCCCCATGTCATTAACAAGGACCAAACAATGAGAGCCAGTTTTCCCAACAAAAAAGCCACATATGATGCACATTTTACTTCAGAATTTCTACAGCTTTGAAAAAGGGACCACACAATTCCTTCTTGGACCACACAATTCCTTCTTGGAGATTGAGGTTTTTTTTTTTATTTGGGGGAGGGGGGGGGGGGTCTGATGCAGGACAACATGGAGCAAGACAACAAGGAGTTTCGGCTACTGGTTCCCAGGCGAGAGCGCCTCACCCCAGCCCAGGCGTGCACCTCAACCAGCCCCGTTCCAGCAGCAAGTGCCTGTTCTCCAAGTGGCCGCCTCATGCTTGCCCAGGCGTGCGCCTCCCGGTGGTTCGACGAAGGAGTTACCCTCTGGTTCCCAGGCGCCCGCCTGAGATCCCTCCAGGCGCCCGCCTCGCGTCGTTTTGCCAATTTCCTTATTCCGTCTTTAATTCCGTTTTTTGCTGATTTTTGAACATTACGTTAGGGTTATTTTGGTCTTTGCTTTACTAATTCGTTTTAGGGTTGCAAGGAGGTATTTAAACACTTTTAGGGCTTTGTTAAACTCAGTTTTGATTATTTAATTTCAAAGGGTTTTATCCTTTTTCTCTGGAGGATTCCAGTTATTGATTTCTAGGGTTCATCGCTTGTGAACTCTTGTGTTTAGCACTTGCTATTCGCAAATATCGCTTCCGTGCTGCGTCAGGGTCATAAGTCCTTTAAAAGTTGGAAGACTTTTCGCCTGTAAAATATAGATAAACAGGCTTCTTTCCATTACAAGAGCCAGGCAGATGCTATCAGAGGCCTAAGGCAATGACAATGTCAAAAAGGCAGCTGGTACTACTAGCCAGTGGCAATAATTCAAATCCTAGAACCAAGACATGATCAAACACAAAAGACTTGGGAATATTAAATACTCCCTTTGTCCAGAAAAGTTTGTCCCACTTTGTCTTTCATGGTCAACTAAATGAAAATTTGACGACAACTTTATGAAAATCTAGTTATCTCTAAGCAATTCTTAAAACTGTTGTTGATTCACCATTTGGAAAACCATCAATGATAATTTTTAGAATTGCATAGAGATAATTAGGTTTTCGTAAAATTATGGTCAAATGAGTTGACCATAAAAGTCAAAGTTGGACAACTTTCCGGGATGGAGGGAGTAAGAATCGGTCTGAATACGAATCCCATACCAAATAGGCAAAGAATGAAGATGCAAGCAGCCTCCACAAGTGAAGAGGCTGCCTGACAACCAAGGAAACTTCTAAGAATCCATATTACAGTGTTAGAAAACCATCACTCCCTCCATTTCATGTAACGAGTTCACTGTTCCATTAGATGTTCCACTTAAAATATCCATTTGGATAAAATATATCTTCCATCTCCACTACGTTTCAACATTAACCTAGACATGCAGTATAAGCATTTTTCATACAAAGAAGAGTTTTTGTATTTATGATAAAAATCCAAATATACTACAAGAACCTGGATCATTTATTTTCCAGGTTTGGTATCTTGATGCGAAACGTAAAGGATGTGTAACAGAGCAATGTATGCAAGATATGCAGTAATTCATAGACAGACAAAAAAAAATGAGGAAAAGGAATGTGTAAAACCTGAGAATTGTAGAACCTCAGTTCCCTCCTATGCTTGAGTGCTCCCTCCAACTTCTCAATAGGGTTAACAGGATTCTTAAAATCAACAGGGGGTCCCTCGGTCGAGCATAGTATGAATCCAATAACACCACTGCGTGCCAAATAAAAAGCCATAGAATAGTCCAGTCATTTTCTTACAATAATATTAATTTCTTTTAAGCTAAAGAAAAATAAATCAATGATGCAATAATGAGGCATCGTAATGGTGAGTTTTAGAAAAGTAAACAAGCTGAGCCCAGCAGACCAAGTTCTGAAAGTTCAAGCTCGGTTCTTTTGTAGTTAGTCTAGCTCAAGCTGAGCTCAACCTAAGGTATCTCAGTCGAGATGGACTCAATTACTTCACAACAAGCTACAAAGAGCCTGGCTACGGCCTTACTCAAACCTGTGCCAAATATACCCATGTATACATAAATTGACGATATTCTGTCATGACCAGGCTTACTTGAACTTATCCCCTTTAGGAATGTTTACACTAGAGCGCAACAATCATGTTGAAGCCCAAGTAGAACTCAACATGAGTTGAACCGAGATATGAGCAATCCAAATTTGATCCCCCACTTTAATTATGAAATATTCTAGCGTGTTCAATATAACACATAATGCTTCTTTAGAGAGAGAGAGAGCAATATAACACATAATGAACTCATGATCTTACAAACTAATACAAAAAAGTAAGGAAACAATTGAACCAATGTTTTTTAAAGATGGCTAGAACCATACACAACATGAAAATAATTACTCACTCCGTCCCATAATAAATGTTGCACTTTCCTTTTTAGTCCGTCCCAAAATAAAGGTCAAATTACCGTTGTACAAGCAGTGCACAAACAAGTAAAGCACATTCCTTATAATGTTGACAAGTCAAACGTGACATTTACTATGGGACGGAGGGAGTATGTAACAAATGAAAGCTTACAGAAGTATTAATTTGAACCTGGGATATGTAGGAACACTCGCCCAAGCATAATGAACAGAACCATTAAATATTTCACGGCAAACAGAGATCATATCCTGGATAAGATGAGTGTGGAGCCACATGCTTTCTGGCATGTTACAGAGAACACCACCAGGTCTTAGTACTCTCGCTAACATCTCAAAAAAAGACTTTTCCACAAGCTCTTGTGCAGGACCTAGCTCAAGAAAAGAGTTGCCAGATTAGCAACCGGTGTTAGGAAATCGAACACCTATTATGTGGTAGGAAATGTAAAGTAAAAGCAAAAATGAAAGGAAAATTCCCTTAGGGCCCCCATGTCCAGATTTATTTCCATTTTAAGAAACATCCTTTCCTTTATCCAAAAAAAAAAGAGTTTTCCCAAATTATATTCCCCACGCACCCCTCACCTCCCTACTCTCTCTCTCTCTCTTCTCATTTTTTTTTATTTCTTCCTTCTCTCTCTTCCTCCTTTGCCTAGCTGAGCTAGGGAGTCGCTAGTACCTTTGAATCATCTGCTTTGGTACCTTTTAACGTTTAAAAGGGATTAAACAAAGAGTAGAATTAAGCTACAATCTTTATAATCATCTAATTCAAAATCTCATCTTATAATTCTACATTTAAACTTAAAGTGTTGTAAGACGGATCATAGAATCTAAAGTTCCAGGCAAAAAAGAGAGCACACGTATAAAGGTACCTTCAATTCCGAACATATTACTGTATTTCAATACATGGAAGTAAAATTTGAGTACAAAATTATCAAGTAGTAGTGACAATTGAAAGAAAATACCTACATGAATATGGACATACAAAATCAAGAACAAAAAGTCCTACAATTTTCTTGATAACCGCATACAGCATCACTGAAGATTTCCAATCACATACTCTGTATACAATGTATTTACGGTAGTACAAGAAACAAAATTCAAGCCCAATTTCAAATACTTTCGACATCCCAATACATCTTCTAGCTTGATTAAGATCCCAATAAATCAAATTAACCAATATACACATTAAAAACACAGAAACTTGGACATAATCTCAAATCTTCTCAATAAAGACACTCATGGTGTAGGTTGATTAAAACACCAGTAACTCAAATTAACATACACAACATCAAAACTAGAAAAATATAAACATTATTCCAACTTTTAGCTTAATATAGTCTCAAATTAATCAACCAAATTAACACACACATTGTCTTATAAGTCAATTATAAGAGGTGATTTGGCCTTATAATTAAGCTATAAAAGTTGTAATGTGCAAATTATGAGATTAAATCGTCGTTATTATTGAAATTTTTTATTTTTTTAGTTGAAAATTTGTCTTGTAAGTCAATTATAAGATACAAAGTAGTTATAAAAGGCAAGTTGGTCTAATAATTCAGCTATAAGAGTTGTGATGTGTAAATTGTGAGATTAATTCGTTGTTATTATTGAAAATTTTGAATTTTTTTTTGTTGGAGTCGAAATTGTCTTATAAGTCACTTATAAGAGATGAAATAGTTTTATAAGTCAGTTATAAGAGGGTGAGGGGTGTCGGTGGAATTTTAGATCTGATGCGTTCTGCATTGGATTTGAATCTCACCAGAGGGGCCTTATAGAAATATACTAGTCAAAGTTAGAAGAGAATATAGTTCAAGAAGTTCTTCGTACCAAAATACTACTCCCTCCGTCCCGCTCGAAAGGGCACAAATTTCCTTTTTGGGCGTCCCATTTAAAAGAGCACAACCCCAAAAAGGAAAGTTTTTATTATTTTTATACTCTTTCTACCCCACTCATTCTCTCTCCTATTTTCCACCATACAATTTATTCAACCAACCTACTATTCACTACCATTTCTCTCTTATTTTCTACCACTCTCATTCTCTCTCCTATTTAATTTTTCATACTCACAACATTTAACCTTTTTCTTTTTCTTACATCACTTTCCTTATTCATTTCTTAATTTTCATGCTAGGAGGCAAAATTGCCCTTTCGAGCGGGACGGAGGGAGTATTTGGTATGTTCATTTCAATGCTTTCAATGCAACCACTTGCATTACTTAGCTAAGAATATACACAAAGATAAACAGGCAAACAAAGAAGAAGACAAATACTTAAAGAATAAAAACATACCCACAGGATCCGATGAATCGACAATTATTGCGTCGTACTTTCCTTTGGGTACATTTTTTATGAATTCAACAGCTGCAAAATTTACAAACCAATTCTGAACATGCCGGCAATTTAGTAGCACAAATTCTTGAAATTAAGTGTGCTTTATAAGAACGATTAAAGAAAAGAAAAAAATGATGCAATTTATTTGAATGAGACACTATTCTACAATTTTATATCTTGAAATATCAACACTTCGTAGTTCTATGCTAAAGACTTGCAATGGTTAAAATTCTGTCACCAACTTATGTCTTCACTACATCATCAATCATTCAAAAAACAATTGCAAGATGTTTTGTCTAGTATTACCATCACCAACATGGAGATGAACACGGGGATCATCAAAGCCAACAGCTAACTCTGGAAAATAATACCGACTAACCTGCACCATAAGAAATTACGGAAAGTAACAGTTATAAGACAGAATTAAGAGTATTCTTATTGCACACAGAAAAGCCAAGTCAACACTTACATCTATAACCATTTTATCTATTTCACATATATCTATCAACTCTACAGAGCTGTGGCGAGCAATCTCCCTGAGAACTCCACCATCTCCGCCACCTATGACCAAAACCTACAGAGCACATTGGACATTTCAGACAAAGGGGAAAGGGATGGGTCTGGGAGTTTGCAATAGCCTCAAATGTGCCTATGAGCAAAAAACACCCTGTTATTACTGACATCAGATAATATAACTGAATATTAGAAAACAGAAAAGATGACTGTACAACCATCATAAGTGTATTCTTACTTTGATGAAGCTTAAACGAAATTGAAACTATGAAAAACAGTCAGGGCAAGACTGAGAGACAACAGGGAATGCTGCTCAATGAAGCTTTTCTCTAATGTCCATTAAAATTCAGAGGACAGCATGTACAAATGCTAATTTTGGATCCATTCACTTCAATACCCAAATACGAAAAACAAAATCTTCAGAATAAACAATCTAAACTAAAATTACTGTCCATTCGAGCTCTATATTAAATGGCATAGAGTCCTCATAATCATACCTTTCAACAAGAAAAGCAAGAAATCATCACCACCCATCAGAAGTATGCACCTTACCATCATCATGTCTACTACCATTAACACCATTTAAAAAGTGGTGAGATGTGAACTAAAGTGATCTCCAAACGACAAAAAACGTGTACTTCCTTTAGGGAATCTCCAATGTATGGAGTAAGACATAGGTATCAAAATTAAATTTTGAATTTTGATACCTATGGACACTATTCACATGGTATCAAATTACCATCTCCAATGGTAGGTATCAAAATCAAATTTTGATTCCTACGTAAAAGGTACTAGCATCTCCAATAGCTATTATCAAATTAATGACTCAAATTTTTATTTTCATATTGTTAAATTTATTTCACATTAGTAATATTGTAAATAATTAAATATTTTTAATAATTAAAAATAAAATAAAAAGTGAATAAAAAAAGTGCCAAGAGTCACAAGTGGGCTTAAAAAAATAAAAAGTTGAAAAGTGATAAAAGAAAAAAACAAGAAAAAGAAAATGTATATTTATTTATTTATGAAAAAGACAAATTTTGGTACATATGCACAGGAGTTAGTATCTCCAATGGTCAAATGCATATGTACCAAAATTTGGTGTGGAGTCAAGGAAGGTAACAAAGTTGGTACCTCTCTTAACTCCACACCAATTTTTGATACCTATCATTTAACCATTGGAGATGTTAACTCCTTTGCATAGGTACCAAAATTTGGTTTTGGTACCTACCATTGAAGTGGCCCTTATAACCAGACTAAATATTATGAGGTATGATCATACAGAGCTTCATCAGCATTAGGCCAAGGGAAGAGCAGAAAGACAAAACAACAAAGTTGTACCTCTCAAAGCAATCACCAAAACTAATGTAACTAAGCAATGCCCTAATCCCCAAGCCTAGGCACATGGTGAATGGAAGGGGTTTTAGGAGAAGCAAGGAGATGAGTATTAAGCAAAGTCAGACTTTTAACAATGATGGTGCCAGCTATGTCATTAACCAGCCTATGCCACGTGCTCTTACGACCAAGTACTTTAAAATCTCTCTCACATACCCTTTCTTCCTAGTATTATCTCTCGCTCCTCTCTCGACACACCCTTATCCTTAGTACTGAATATCTCTCTCACATGCCATGCCAGTTATCCCATGTCTGTTGATTTCCCTTACATGCTCTTCATTCAACCAAGGGAAATCAGTTTTCAAAAAAAAATAAAGATCAGGCACTTTACCTAGGAGATAAACGGTCAAGACAAAAAAATATATCCTTGTTATTTTCATATACAAGTAGATAATTAGTATAACACTGTGAAAGCCAAATCATCCTTCCATCTACAGAATAACATGGAAATATTGCAATTAAGATCCAAAAGATAGCTCCATTTCTACAGAAAACAGGAAAGAGGGGATAAAAGACAATGTACGAATAAACTCCATTGTCATACACTTTTGCATTACCAATTATATACAACAACAACAACACGAAACCTTAGTCCCAAAACGAGTTGGGATCGTCTAACATGAATCGTCATATGGAATCGTCAATGAAAAGAGGTGAGGAAAAAAGTAAAAAATGGAAAGCTAAGAAGAGATTTGAAAGGAGAAATAGGAGAAAAAAATTGGAAATAAATAGAAAAGGAAAAAAAAATTAAAAAATTGTGGGATACCTATATTCCGCACATAAAGTGCACGTGTCGCCTCTTTCCCACGTGATTGGACAAGTTCCGCGGGATAACCACACCAAACTAATCGGGAATCACCGGGAGTAGTGGATTGGAGGATTGGGTAGTGGAATTGCCACGTGGACCAACTGTGGTTGGACACGTGGCCTAGTTAAGCTCAAAAGGAGAGATTGTGGGTGAACTAAGTAAAATGACTCATATAAATAGATATATAAATAGATGGCCTAGCCGATTTTGATACAACAACAATAAGAGAATAATAACATTCTCCCCCATGTTCATCCTCAGTACGTGCCCTCTCCTAGCTAACTAGTCCATTACTTTCACTCCTCTTTTCCATTAATCTTTGGGGGTTCGTGTAACGCCACATTATACCCAAACCCCATGAATCCTTCCGAGGACTACCTACCTACAAAAATAAGCCCTGCTACCAATTATATATAGTTTCACAAAATTTCATTTTAAAGAAGAAACTGAGATAAGCTTTATCCTCCAAACTAAAGGCTCTTTGATAGTTTTGAAACATGTATGCCTGCAGATAATAATAAACCAATAAAGATGTAGAGAACACATATTAGTCCAGGAAAAATATAAAATCAGGAGGTGGTATAAGTACAACATCGAGATGCAAGCTAAAAAGTATGTCGTAAGCTAGGGTCAAAACCAGAGAATCGGATTGTAGAGTTACATTTTGGGGGGATTTAATAGAACAAAGGGGAAGATGTGTTATCATCTCCTGATAAGCACATTCATCTCTCTCAGTCAATTGAAGAATTCCATCAAGAACAAGCACCTTTCCATAGGATGATGACTGCATAATAAAGAAAAGGCATCAATAAAGATGTGCATCCAAACAAAATGATTTGGAAACCATTAAGTCAAACAAAATGATTTGGAAACCATTAAGTCAGACGTTTACTTGGGGATGCAATAATACCTCGAAAACAAGGACCTCTTGGTAATCCGACTTTTCCTTGAACAGTATTTTTTTCACTTCTAAGGAATGTGCCTCACCTGCGAAGAAAGCACACAGAATAATAGCCATAATGTAGCATGAGAAATTCATATTGAAAATAGGATAATAGAAGTTCGAGATTATTTGTTAGAATGAACTGTTAAGTTATTGGAGCTAATCTATTCAGTGAGAATCTTATTAAACTTAGCCTCACCCCATTGAGTCCAGCAACCTCATTCGGATGATCGGATCTCACTATTAAAGCCTATTATTCAAAAAAATAAAAATTTGATACACCTATTATTCAAATGATAATAACTTGAAATTTGATATTTCTGATTAGAGTTAAGATAACATAATAGAAGAATAAGGAAGTAACATAGTTCTTCTTCAGACACTAGCACAACCTAATCAATCATTACTTATAATGTCCATAAATTCAAAGGCATGAACCGGACACAACAAATATCAAACCTGGCCACATGGGGTTGTTAAAATATATTCTTTTGCTGGCTTTATCTGGAACTGACAGCAGAAAGATGAGAAGTCTCAGTAAACATAATATTGGCGGAGTTCAAGATAACATACACTAAGAAAGATAGGGAAAGAATTATGGAGAATAATGACCAGAGCATAACCGAAGATCAGAGAACCATCCAGAAACAACTGTTGAATGGCAGTTGGCTTCGAGTGCAGGGTCTGAAGTCCTAGCCTTCAAACAACAAGAAGGAATAACAGCCTTGTCAGCCCCACCATTCATCTTATTCTCCCTCCCATCCATAATCTTCTGGCATCCCAAACCTCTTCCTGCATCGCCCTCCATAAAATCTCTTTTCCTTATCCAGCTCCAGTCTCTAACCTCCAAAATACAAACTTTGTTGAATTCTCAAACATCAGTATAAGGAAGAAAGAGAAGGAGAGAATCAAGCTTTTGATTGAGAGAAAATTTGTGTATATACAACTAATCAATCAAACTTTACAATCCTTCTATTAATAGTCTAATCTAACAAACTCTCTAACAAACTTTCTAACAAACTTCTGTTGGTAACTGCTCTAACAAACTTTACATCTCTATTTACATACAAGCCTTTAAATAAGACTACTATACTACCCTCAACTCCATTTGTCCACAGTTTGTAAATCAGCAGTAGAAGCTTTGAACTGCTGCGTTGCATGATTTTGTTCATCACCTTTGTTGGCATTGAGAGTGTGACAATTGTTGACCTGCGTGATGGAATGAACACTCTCATTACCCCCCCCCCCAACAAGTTGAAGGGTTAAAAGGAGAGAAAACCCTTAACTTGTGCAAAAGAGACCAGTGAAGAACCTTAGGTAAAGGTTTAGTGAATATGTCTGCAAGTTGACACTTGGTATGAACATATGTAGGAAGAACCAAACCCTTGTGAACATGATCTCTGACAAAATGACAGTCAAGCTCAATGTGTTTAGTCCTGGCATGATAAACAGGATTTGATGCAATGGATATGGCAGCAGAACTATCACAATATAGAATAATAGGCAATGGGGTTTGAACATGGAGATCCTTGAGCAAACTTTGTAACCAGACAACTCATGACAAGTAGTAGCCGAGGACTGTACTCGGATTCTGGCGAAGACCTTGCAATAACACTTTGCTTCTTTGCATGCCAAGAAATCAGAGCAGAACCAAGAAATAAACAAAACCCTGATTTCCTATCATTAGGACATGAACCCCAATCACTGTCACAATAGCCATGTAAAGTCAGAGAATTGGAAGAAGGAAAATGAAGACCTTGGCCAGGAGATGCCTTAATACTCCCTCCGTCCCGCTTCAAACCGCACAGTTGGTCAACTGTGCGGATTTTTGACCAATGATTTTATGAATATCTAGATATTTTTTTGTAATTTTAAAAATTGTTATTGCTTCACCAATAGAAATACTATCAATAAATTTTTTTAGAATTGCACAGAGATATCAAGACATTCATAAAATCATGAAATCCGATTGACAATATGCTGTATTGACAGAAGTATATCTTAAAAGTACGAGAACGGCCTTGAAATGTGGAACCCTTGGAAGTGAACAAGCGGCTTAAGAGATGAGCAGAAAATGCTATGTCGGCTTTAGTGATTGTGAGATAGAGAAGCTTGCAATCAAAACTCTACATAGAAAGAAGGATCATCAATAAGTTCGCCCTCATTATGTCGAGCTTAGCACTAGGGTCCGTGGGAATGGTGAGTGGCTTAGAATCACTTGAGACCCGAAGCAAGAAGATCCAAAGCATACTTCCTTTGATTAACATGGAACCCACTTGAGTTTCTTAAAATCTCAATACGAAGATAGTATTTGATCTCTCCCGGGTTTTGATGCTTGAATTTCTTATCCAGAAAACCTTTCAAAGCATTGATGGTGGATAGACAAGTACCAGAAACTACAATATCATCCACATAAACCAACACCACAGTGAAAGCAACTTGAGTTTTGAGAGTGTAAGAATAATCGGCGTGACTCTGAATATAACCCAAATCGAGAGCGGTGGTGAGCTTGGAAAACCGTTGTCTTGAAGCTTGTTTCGGACCGTAGAGATTTCCTTAGCTTGCAAACCATATGAGAAAGATGTAGGTCTAGGATAACAGGGAGGAATAGACATGTACACTTCCTCATTGAGATCTTCATGAAGAAAAGCATTATTTACATCCAACTGATGAACATACCAGTTTTTGGAAGCTGCAATAGCAAGCACACATCTGATGGTAACAATCTTGGCAACTGGAGAGAATGTTTCATGGTAATGCACACCTTTAGACTGAGTATAGCCTTTAGACACAAGCCTAGCTTTATACCTCTCAATTGAACCATTGACATGATATTTAACTTTATACACCCATTTGCACCCAACCACAGGTTTACCATGAGGGAGAGAAACTATATCCCAAGTGTGGTTATCTTCCAAAGCTTTAATCTCTTTGGACATAGCTAATTTCCAATTCTCATCTTTATTTGCTTGATTGAAAGAGGTTGGTTCCACAGAAGTAGAAATGGAATTGATAAAGTGATTTTGAGAAGGTGAACAATGAGCATAAGAGATATAATTTGAGAGAGGATATTTAGAAACAAAATGAGATGTGGGAACAATAAAATCCTTGAGTTTGACAGAAGGAAATTTTTGTCTAGTAGAAACTCTTAAAGGAACAGGAACATGTGGAATAGGAGGTGGAACAGGTGAAATATGAGGTGGAGATGGAACAAGAGGTGGGGAATTAGTTGTGGGAATGATAGGAGAAGAATCATGAATGAAAAGATCAGAAGAAACACCAGGAACTGAAGCAAGAGACTCATGAATAATGGGATTAACAGTGGTATTTTCAGGTTCAATCCAAGGTTGAACAGAGGGAGTAGATATAAGAGAAGGATTAAAAGGAAATATATGTTCATGAAAGACCACATGTCTACTGACAAAGACATTCTTGGTTTTTAAATTGAGGAGTTTATAACCCTTTTGAGCAAATGGATAGCCAAGAAAAACAGATTTAATGGCTCTTAGAGAAAATTTATTTAGAGAATGAGTAGAGGCATAACAAAGACAATCAAAGGTTCTAAGATGAGAATATGAAGGTGGTTTGTGGTAGAGAAGAGAAAAGGGAGTTTTGAACTCAATAGCACCGAAAGGAAGGAGGTTAAGAATATGAGTAGCAGTGAGAAGAAAATGACCCCAGAATGAAATTCTTTCAACCTATTAATTAACAATAAAAGACACACACACACACAATGAAGACCAAAATTCTTTCAACCTATTAATTAACAATAAAAAAATTGGAGCGAATGCTTGCATGAAAATCATTACAGTAAAAGAATAGGCAAAAGATCCATATAAGGGAAAATAAAGATACAATAACTATCCAAAACAGCTGCAGCATCTGATACAAAACAGAAAGCAAATCAAATCAACAAAAGATCCTACAATTTCAAAATACCTCCCAAAAATAATATTGACAAATGACAACTAAGAGATTGAATGAATCATTACTCAAATAAAAATAAACATAAATTAAAAATTAATAGTTCAAAAGAGAAAGCTAGGGATTCAAAATAAAGCGGGAAGCGAGCTCAGTTACTGAGAGCACCTCCAAAGCTATAGTACTGAAGACAGATAATCATAGCAACTGCCGAAACAAAATGTATAAATTCGTAAATTACAAAAGTGATATCGCCTTCACAATAATTTCCCCTAATAAATCATGTTTGGAGACTCGATGACCTCCGAGTCGATACATGACCAATTTTGCACATTGCATGTATACATAAATTAAAATCCAGAGATAAAGAGAAAGAGAGAAAATTATCATACATACCTGTTATGAATTGCAGTGTGGATTGATTATAGGATACAAATGGTGATTTCTACGAATTTAGAGAACGGAATGTCTGTCGCTGATTGCCGGCGTTTCTCCTCCGGGAGTGAGGTTTTGTTGTTGCTGAAAATGGCGTTGATGGCTACTGATGAGGAGAAGGCGAAAAAATTATTTTCAATTAATGAATTTGACTAGTATAACTGTTGTCACGTTTTTCGTGGTTTAGTATTTTTTTATTGAGTCTTTTGACCAATAAACCCTCGAACAAATGAAATCGGCCGATAAAAAACAATAAATACAAATACAGACATTTTCAAAACTCGACAATAATTTTCTATTAAAAATGTGGGCAAAATATCTCTAACTGTAATTCTCGCACGAACAGCACATTATGCAATTGATTGATGAATATTAGCATTTGCTGCTTCGCACTCCATATACATTCTCCCTCCATCTTTTTCTCTATTGCTTTTTTTTTTCCGATTAATAAAAATAACAACAGTGAAATTTGCCCTACAGTTGTTTTAAAAGAATGACATAAATAACTGAGAAATATACAACACAGTTAGAAAGTAAACCAACTCTAATCATGAACAATTGTAAAAATCTATAAAACATTAATGTGAAATAGAATTTTCAGTTTATAACATAAACCAACACAGTTATATATAAACCAATTCTATTTCACAGTTATTTAAATAACTGCGAAATAGAATTTACAGTTATTTATACCATAACTGTGAAATACACATCACATTTCAAAAAATTATCAATTATTTAAGCAAAATAACTGTGAAATACACATCACAGTTATTTCACAAACAATGCATAAGGATAAACAACTGTGAAAACCTATAAAACATTAATGTGAAATAGAATTCTCAGTTTATAACATAAATCAACATAGTTATAACATAAACCAATTGTATTTCACAGTTATTTAAATAACTGTGAAATATAATTCACAGTTATTTACACCATAACTGTGAAATACACATCACAGTTCAAAAATTTATCAGTTGTTTAAGCAAAATAACTATAAAATACACATCACAGTTATTTCACAAATAATATCTGTTTGTGAAAATGTCTATTTTTATTGATAAATTACACCTCATCTTAACGTATTATTGATAAAAACCCCTTTTTTATTTTATTTTCATTTTGGTTTGTATTATGGGGTCTGGGGAGCCGGAGGCCCTAAAACTTACTTACTAGCTAGAATATTTTCATTAGCAATTCAATTCAACCCAACTCAACAATTAAATATCATTTTCTCTCCTTTATTTGTTCGATTTACATTTACAACCTAACTTCTTTTTTTGTTATCCACCAGCAACCCAACCCAATCAACTTACAACATCTCTTTAAATTAATCTTTTTTTAATTTATTACATATTATTAATACTTATTTTTTTCTTCTAATAAGTTAATAAAAATATATTTAACTATTAAATTTATAATTATTGCACCCAAAAAATTACCACCTAAATTAAAATATCATCCAACATTAACATTAAAAATAAATTAAACTTAACTACATTTATAATATTTTTAAATAATTATTCCTCAGAATTTGTGAAAAATGGAAAATTTGGATTGATGATTTTTTTAGAATTCGAAAAAAAAAAAAAGTTGGACAAAAGAATGATTTTTTAGAGTGAGAAAGAGAGTATTTGAGTTTGTGTCTCAAAATATATCAAATTAGTCTCTGTTTATATTATAGAGAGAATAAAAATAAAAATTTGTAATTTTATTAATATTTTAAAATAAAAATTAAATGCATTTACAGATTTTTTAGAAATATATCTAAAAATCATATCTAAAAATTTAAATATTCAATCAAATTGTAACACATGGCAAATTGAAGTAGAAAAATGGCTGACCAACCTTCTTGTTCGGTGGACAACATGGATTGGCCTTGGTTGTTCCCTTCTTTTTATTTTTTCTTTTTCTTTCATTTCTCATTTTTGTCATATAGTATGCTACAACCCAAGGAATTGTTCACTGATGGTTATAGTTTTAGGAGCTTAAGAAATCGGTCGGGGTCCATTTTATATTTATAGCTGAAAATTACTTAATTTTTTATAAGTGGGTTTTATATTGATGACAATAAAAGAAGCATGACAATTTACAAATAGTTGGTTGTTGGTTGTTGTCGATAATGATTCATTCAACTTTTTTTTTTCACTACTCACACACACACACATGCACGCACAAAAGCGCCTAGAAGATGAATTCTAGGGAGAGAAAGTCTTTCCTCTAACTTTACTCCTATAAAGTACTTGTATTGGATTTTTCATTTAATTGATTGCTCAATAATAACGAGTTTAATTAATAGAAGAGTGACCGGAAAGTTTTAAAAAAATATCATAATGTTCGAGAAGTTCCTTCACCATGTTGTATTATAGATGCAGTATTATATTCACATATGAGTGAATATAATAATATTGCATGCAATATTATATATTACTGCATAAGAACTTCTAGGTCATTTCGATTTAATGAAAAACTTGAGGAGAAGTGATTTGTTTCAAAAGAAACTTTCGGATCAAAATCTCTTAATTAATTGGCCAATAATAACATAAACATGACAATTTATGAATCGTTGGTTGTTGCTAATTCATGGAACTTTGCTCATATAAAGTATATGTATTGTACTTTTCATTTAATTGATAGCTCAATAATAACGAGTTTAATTGATTAATCGATAATAACGAATAAATATAAAAACGCGCACTGTGTGAATATAAATTTAAAACTATTGCAACATTTAGTTTATTGTCAGTTGTCAATACTCCAATTTTTACCATACCATTGCGAGTGAACTTATCTCACACACACACACAAACACAACAGTTTATAATAATCTTAATCAATGTCAAACTCATCGTAAGAGGCCGTTTAATTTGATGAAAAAAAAAAGTGAAGGAATGAAATGGTCAATGGAATTAAATTCCTGGAGGAATTAGAATGGAAAAAAACTGGTGAAACCCCTCCGTTTGATTGGCACGAAATTGAATGAAATTGTCATTCAATTTCTTGGCAAATCATGTTTGGTTTGAAAATACAAATTATAGGAATGGAATAAAAACATATAAAATGTCCATTTTACCCTTCTTTTAAAAAATTATTTTTCTGGGAGGTAGGGCGGGTGGGTGGGATAGGTAGGGGTATGCAAAATGAGTAAATTTTTTTTTCGTGGAGGTGGAGTGGTAGGACAGGGAATTTGGATGGGGGGTAGCGGGGGTCTTTAAAAAATAAAAATTGGAGGGGGTGGGGGTAGGTTGTAGGGCAGGGGTTGAAAGAGGGAGGGGGAGATAGGCGGGAGTCTTTAAAAAAAAATGGAGGGGGGTAGGCCGAGGGGTGGATGGGGGGATAGGCAGGGATCTTTTAAAAAAATAAAAAATTGGAGGGGGGGGGGGGTGGGTGGGGTGGTAGGGCAGGGGCTGGATGGGGGATAGGCAGGGGTCTTTTATTATTATTATTATTTTTTTTTTTTTTTGAGGGGTGGGGGTGGGTGGGGTGGTAGTGCAGGGGCGGGGTGGGGGTGGGTAGGCAAGGGGTAGGGGTGATTTGGGTTTGGGGGTATTTTGGTCAAAAAAATTTTTTTTTTCATTTTCGAAGGAAATTGGCCATTCCTCCCATATTCGAAAGGAATGATCAATTCATTGGTTTGATGGAATTGATCAATCCATTGCCATGAAGAATTTCAACCAAACAAAACAAGGGAATGGAATGGGTCAAACGAAATTGACCATTCCATTCCGCCGGCGAAATGGTCAATTCCGCAAATCAAACGGCCCTAAATCTACTTTAGATAAAATTTTAATACTCCCTCCGTCTCAGCAAGAGTGTCACCCTTTTAGGGGTGGCACGCAAATTAAGGAAAAAAGTGGGAAGAAAAAATGTTGTAGTATAATTTGAAAATAGAAGAGAGAATTAGTGGAGGAAATAGTGAATTTAAAAAGTGTTGTGAGTGTAATAGTGTTTTAGGAGAGAGAATGAGTGGAGGGAATAGTGAGTGGGTGTAATAGAATATTAATAAAACATTTTCTTTTTAGGAAATGTGACGCTTCAAACGGGACACAATTTTAGGTAAAAGATGACACTTCAACCGGGACGGAGAGAGTACTTAATAAGTAATGATGCACACTTCTTGTACTCACAATAATTATTAATTTATTATTTTCTACTTTATTTTTTTTTCATAGCTTACTTTTTATACTTATAATAATTATTTTTTTGCAATTTAAACCGAAACGAAGAGCATTTTGATAAACAAAAGTACATGTTGAAAGGCATAAAGTGTTGCAGGAACAACTCTGTGGTGAAACACATCAAGCGCGCATTATTTGATGGACTATTGACGCACGCATTTATTGCATCGGTATAATATACTCCCTCCTACCCATGTGATTACAAACCATTTTTCCGAGTATAATAATTAAAAAATATTATTAAGATAATGAAAATGTGTGGTAGGAAATGAAGAGAGAGAATGAGTGAAATTGGTTGAATAAATTGTGTGGTAGGAAATGAAGAGAGAGAATGAATGGGTGGGGTAGGGTAGGGTGAATATAAAATAATAAATTTATTTCCATTTTGGGCAGTTTGTATTCACGTGAGACGGACCAAAAAGGAAATAAGTTTGTATTCACGTGGGACGGAGGGAGTATGTTGTGAGTATAAAAAATAATACTCCCTCCCTCCGTTCCTAAATGTTTGTTCCATTTGATTTTTCAAACATTTTAATTTAGTGATTTTGAAGCTTTAATTTTGGTTATTTTTACGAACGCTTTGAAAATTATTGATAATATACACCGTCATTATGTATTACTCCGTCCCTAAATGTTACAAGTTTTGAAAATTTAGTGATTTTGAAGGTTTAATTTTGGAAATGAGACTAACTTTTTGGGACAAATGAAAAGGGAAAATGGGACAAACATTTAGGGACGGAGGGAGTATAAAAGAAAGAAAGCGGGATAGCAAATAGTTAGTGAATACTTTCTCCGTCCCACGTGAATGCAAACTTATTTTTATTTTGGTCCGTCCCACGTAAATGCAAACTTCCCAAAATGAAAACAAATTTATAATTTTATATTCACCCTACCCCACCCACTCATTCTCTCTTTTCATTTTTTACCTTACAATTTATTCAACCAACCTACTATTAACTCCACTCATTCTCTTTCTTCATTTCCTACTACACATTTTCATTATCTTAATAATATTTCTTAGTTATTGAGCCCAAGAAAATGGCTTACATTCACATGGGATGGAGGGAGTATTTATTTTGAATATTATATATAAAAAAATATTAAAAAGTTTTTATTTTTGGAGTACACATATTTTTAAATAGGACACTAAAAATATGAAAATTTTTGTCTTTTTTTTTTGGGTGGGACAGAGAGAGTACTTTGAAACTAAAATGCAATAATCATTAATTCGCCTTTTGATTTATTCAAAATTTTCTTTAAATATAACAAATTGTTTGTACTCCCTCTGAACCAAAATAAATCTTTTTACCAAAAGTTAGCTTCAAAAATAAAAAGATTATTTTTTAGGTTGTATGTATTCAAATTTCTAAATTTATAATTATACATTGAAAATTGAATCGTTGTTGATAAATTCTTAACTTTTCTATCTACTAGTGTGACCCCAGTGCGATGCACGGACAGTTACTAACGAATAACTGATAGAAATCAAAACAAATACAAAAGAAAATAGAGATATTTGTATACATTGTAAAACAATTCTTTAAAAAATATATTGTCATTACAAATATCAGATTAAAGGTCATCAAAATAAATATAGTGTTACATTAGTGCGGTGCATGAGGAGTTATTGATGCGTAAAAAGACAAAAATTAAACAAAATGACTAAATGAGAGAAATATTTTTATAGGAAAAACACAGCTTCAAATTATTTTACGAAAGTAATAATTGAAATTATTATTTCTTAACAAATTGATTAGTATCATTGTGTATTAGTTTTGCAAAATAAATCTAACTATTTAAATAAACATTTTAAAATTATAAAATATTATATATATATATATATATATATATATATATATATATATATATAATATTATATATATTAACGGAGCGAACGAAGCGAAAATAGTTATAGCAAGTTAAGCAACCATTTAGTAATCCATTGTAACTATATGACTATTATCAATAGGAGTACCTATCTCAATTTAGCATAATTTCCAAGCCCAACATCAAATATAAAAGAAAACAATACTATGTAAGTACATATATTGAAAGAAAGAAAAATAAGAAGAAAAAATTATAAAAATTAGAAAATAATATGTCATATTTATTTATATTAACTCATCATGAAAATAATAATGATATTTATTTTCAATTTAACTTATTTAATTTTGAGAAGAAAAATCAAAATCCTATACCCCACCACTTCTATTTAGAAAAATTGAACTAAATAAATTGTTTGATGTATCGAACTAAAATAATTTTCAAGCCCGATATTCGTCTTTATAAATACACAATTTTTTGAGACGAATAGAAAAATTGACAACTTTATTAATACTTTATTTACTATGCTTCAAAGAATTTTTTTTTTTTTTAAAATAAATAAATTGTTTGATGTATCGATAGAATTATAAAAATTAGAAAACAATATGTGGGCGCCTTCCAACTCCCGAACCTATAAATCGTGTCACAGGATGGAGGGTCCCAAAATATACCATTTACAAAAAACTTTTCTTTCATTTATCTTGAAAAGTACACAACACATTTTAAAAACCATTTCAAAATAACCTCTCTACACAAAGGCGATATGCAAACCTGTTTTCAAACCAAACACAACCTGTTTTAACAAAATATACAACTAGAAAGGCTATACACAAGCCAACCAAACACAACCCAAGTTTAAGTTACTTACAACACGACACAAATGAAACATGTTGTAAAACTTTATATACAATACATTCCCCAAAAGAATAACAGCCAAACACAGCCCAACTCCCAAAAGAACTCGTACCCTGACAACCCAAAAGGAGTCCAAACTCTTCCCCGGCCTCACTGGTCCGGTCCACCTGTCTTAGCGGGATCTAAAAAATAAAGGGAGAAGGGGTGAGATAAAATCTCAGCAAGTCATTATGTATGCAACAATATGCCATACAATATGCAACACATAAACAGGTTGCTCACATCGGAAAACAGTAAACACATTACGTTACCTTTTCCTTCTGACCAATAAGTCATATACAATGCAACATACAATCAAGTTGCTCAATAACACATTGAGAAACAGTAAACACATTACGTTACCTTTCCCTTACCATTCCCATCTGAATCATATGTAGTACAACGGTGGGAGGGATACTTGATGAGTGAGTTTTACACTCATCCATTGACTACTTTTTGAACTTATTATTTGCTTAATCCTTGAGTTTTGTGTGTTTAACGGATGTTTTTAGTGTTTTTAGTTTCAGTGGTTGAAGTGTGGAAATTGGGAACAATATGCGAATAAATCAAGTGGAACAATGAGATGTGGAAATTGTGGAACGGACTGAGTACAAATGGGCATTAACAAATGGAAGAAGGGGCCAATGCAAGCAAGGAGTGGCAGGCCAATGGTGAATATTGAGTTGGGCTAAAGGCAATTTGCAGCTGGGCCGAAGGAGAGAAAGGAAATTGGGCCCAACCATCCGTGTGTGTGGGCGGTCGCTCAAGGTGATTGTGGGCGGCCGCTCATGAAGATCAAGTTTGAAGCCTGGAAACGTCTGCTGAGTTGGGCGACCGCTCAATGGTACGTGGGCGGCCGCACATGAGTTCAAAGGGTGAAGACCAAATGTTGCTGGAGAGATGGGCGACCGCCCAGGGGTAGTGGGCGACCGCCCACGAGGCGTTTTGCAAATGAAGGCCAGGCAATTTGGAACGGCTGAGGAGTAATGGAAGAGATTAATTGTGACTGTTTATGGGGTTAATGTTGGTTAATTGCAGCATTAGTTTTTGGTGAACATGGGGGTTAATTGAAGACAATGGCTATTTAATTTTATGTTTTTTAGGGGAGATATATAATTAGGGCTTGTTAATCTTCTCCATAGTTAGTTAGTTTTTCTCGAGAATATTTTCTTAGACATTTCTTGGTGTTCTTGCTTTCTAATGGCTAGCTAAACCTTTTAGTTCTTGGAATTGGAGGTAACATTTTATGTCTTAAGTTTTATTGTTCATCTTTATCTTAGTATTACTTGGGATAATCAAGTTGTTTTTAATGAAATTTTAGAACTTTTGTCTTGATCAAATAATTGTTCTTGAATTGTTTAGAATTTCAATTGTGAACCGCCAAATTTACAATTGAAATTAGTCTTGGCTTGATTTTCACAATTTGTTGAATCCTCGCCAAAAGATTCATAAGAATTGTGGTTTATTTTATGTTCTTAAGCTCTACAATGGGTTTTTAGCTAATCTATGAACGGGCCAAGGGAGTAGATTAGTTAGAAACACTTGATTGCAAATCACCCGCCAAAGTGTCCCAATCATATTTTCGTAAGAACAAAACCCCAAGTGTACTTTGATTGATGAAATGTGAAACTTGAACATAACTTGTGAAGCCAATTCCGGGAATTAGTCTCCTTATTATTGAACTCTTCTACAATCAAACTCTACTTAATTTTCGTATAAAATTTAGTTTTAAAACAAACCAAACAAATCCTTCACGTTACAACTTTTTGTTCTAGCAGTAATTCCTACACTTTAAATTTTGTGTCTCTGAGGTTCGACCCGACTTACCCTATTTACAAATCAATTGTAGATAGTTGAGTTGGAATTTTATTTTTGACGTTTTCGACGTTCGTCAAAATTTGGCGCCGTTGCCGGGGACTTGAAATTTAAAGTTGTTTTAATTATTTGCTATTGTGAATAATATTTTGTGTATATATATTTTTTCTTTGTTTAGTGTTTTAACTTGGTGTCGCAGATTTGAATGTTTGGTCGTAGGTCACTACAACCCGATTTGTTACCAATTGACCACAACATTCATCGCGTCAACAAGAGGAAGCACCCGGAACCAAGTGATTCGGAAAGTGATTCGGTTTACTCTCAACAGTCCGAGATTTCCGATTCTGAAGAAGAAGTGAAAATGGCGGAACCACAAATGATGGGTGATTTTGCACGTCCGGTAATTGAGCCATCGCCATCATGCATTGTACTCCCACAAGCAGCAAGGAGTTATGAGTTGAAGAACCTCCATTTCAACATGCTCCCTTCATTTCATGGGATGGCATCGGAAGACCCAATTACCTTCATGAGAGAGTTCTATAGCACCGTGCAAGGTTTTCCATTGGGGCAACTAACAGAAGAGCAGTTGAGAATGAGATGCTTTGCTTACACGTTGAAGGATGCTGCCAAGACATGGTTTATGGCACTTGCTCCGGCCTCTCTTAACACTTGGACGGAAGTCTACAACAAGTTCATGGCAAAGTTTTACTCCCATCAAAAGACGTCCGACTTGAGGTCCAAGATAATGTCTTTCAATCAAGAGCCGGGTGAAGCTTTTCATGAAGCTTGGGATCGATTCAAGATGTTGCTAGTCCAATGTCCTCATCATGGGTTTCCTTTAGCCCTCTTAAATCAGGCCTTCTATGATGGGTTGACTCAACAAGGTCAAGCCCAAGTGGATAACGCAATGGGTGCTATGGGTGAGAAAACTGCGGATGAAACAAGAGCCTTATATGAGAGACTTGGCATGAATTCGCAGCAGAAAAGTGTGAGAGGAGGAAGAAAAGGTGTCTATGAAGTTGAGTCCAATGATGTTCTAGCTCAACAAGTTTCGGCATTGACTACGCAAATGAAGAATTTCATGGGAATGATGACGGCTCAAAGTCAAGGTCAAAACCAAGGGCGAAATCAAGGAGAGGGAAGTTCGGGCACGAGTTGTGTAATTTGTAACGTGAACTCCCATGATATTATGGGATGCCCATTGAGAGACCAATTCCCGGAATTTCTTGAGCAAGCAAATGCAATGAACACTTTTCAACCAAGAGTGAGGAATGATCCGTTTTCCAACTCTTACAATCCGGGTTGGCGGAATCATCCCAATTTCTCTTGGGGAGGAAATCAAGGGCAGGGTCAATTTCAGCAACAATACCAACCACAAATGCAACAGTCGCAGCAACAAGTGTGGGGACCCCGACCCGGAACCTACACGTGTCCCGAGTTGAAGCGTCCCCAAACTAAACCAAAAACATTAAACTTTTAAAACTTTACTTTGACTATCAAACATGAACATGAATAACATAACATTTCAAAAGAACTCCACTCTACTCCACATCGGAGGAGGAGATAACTAACTTTGAAAATAATTAACTGTTTAGTTACAAAAGATTTAAGGTTATGACGTAGAGTTTAAGGTTTATAATTACAAACTCCAAAATTGGAATTACCAAAATACAAGTTATACGCCACCCTAAACATACCCTGACAATACCCCAAAAGATTACTCCAAACTCCTCTCCGTCCTTACTTGGGCGGTCCTCCTGTCTCGGGATCTAAAACAGTAAAGGGAGAGGGGTGAGAATAAATCTCAGCAAGCTATTATGGATGCAGCAATATGCCAAATAAATGCAACATATAACAAGTCACACATAACACATTGGGAAGGCTATAAACACATTCCATTACCTTGGTTTACCTTTTCCCGTCTGAACAGTAGTCGTACAACATTGGGTATAATAATACTCCAATTACAGTGAGCTGCTTAAGCAATACTCACGTCTTATAAGACCCGTTTTTCAGGGAACCAAATAAGACAGTAGCAACTCTGTAAGGCTTTTGGCTCAATACAGATGCTATACCCCAACCTGTGGCCACAGGAGGGGACGGTCACAGATATAACATAATCCGATCACATTAGGTCACACTTCCATAATTGATCGTATTCTGTTATACCCCCAACGTCAGCTGACTCACACATAATCAAGCACATAATAGATACTTGAATAAAATCCACAAAAAGGGATAACAACATATCAACATGGTAAACTATACTCATGTCCAACCAATATCATAGTGCAAAATTTATTCAATACACTATGCAATAGAAACAATGTATATGAACTCAATGTAAGGCAAGGAAGTAGCATAAATCCATCCTACAAAGTCATTATACAATAATACATAGCCTCTTGAAAGGTCTAAGGGGAATCTACCAAGTTGGGATTATAGTTGTCTAGTTACCAAACTAGGTTATCTAACGTTTTCCAAGCAACATTTATAGTACTTCCACTACTCCATTTTGATCACTTAAGGTGTCCTTGTATAGCCAAAGTATTCTACTTTAATCTAGGCTAAAGAGTTTTCATTTTGGTTCTAGTTTGATTGGTTTTAAACAGCTTCAAATTTGATGTGAGAAACCAGTTCAGAGCACGACTCGTGCCCCAGAGCACGACTCGTGCTCAATCCCTTAAGTCACTCAGAACGATTGGACCTCCTAGGTACGACTCGTGCTCACGACTTGGCCAAAGGGCACGACTCGTGCCAAGGGGCACGACTCGTGCCTCTGCCCAGATCAGTTTTTCAACAATGGTAACCTAAGTGTCCAATTCCTTCTTACCAAACTTAAGCTCAAGAACACAAAATGATACATAAATCTTGTCAAGTCCCAACCAAACATGTAAACTCAAAACCAAGAAATCCTAGATCACTTATCTCTACCCATTCCACCCATTTCAAACCCTTTTTACAAAATCTTCCATGAACCCTAACTTCAAGAATTCCATTTTTAATCATTCAACTCCCAATAGGTTTCTTAAGCAAGAATCAACATTTCAAGAACAAGAACAACAAGAGATATTCATGAACATTCATGAGAAAAGAAGTCATAATAACTTACTTGGATATTAGAAGGAAATGCTTGATCTTTCTAGCTAGAAGGTTTCCTCTAGATCACCCAACTTCAAAGGTGCTCTTAGGTTTGATTTTTGATGAAGAGATGTCTTGGAGCAAAGCTTGGGGGAAGGGGCTTCAATGGAGTCTCTCTCTTGCTCTAGGTTGAAGAAGTGTAGTGAATGAGGAGGAAGAGGGGAAGGGGGAAGGGAGTAAGAGAGTTGGGAAGGGTGTGACACTTGGCATGGTAGGAGGAAGGGAGTATTTTTGGCCCCCCATGGGAAATAACCCAAGGCTTCCTCTACCCAAATTAAAATATCTTCCCATTAATTCATCCTACTCATTTAAATTCCCTACATTATTTAACATTTTCCTATTTTTTTTATTATTTCTCCTAGTTTCTTTATTTAATGTCCAATAAATTCTTATAAGGTCCTAAATTTACTTTTCACCCAATTTATCCTAACTTACGAATTTAAAGACATAATTAAACACATAAAGATAGCATAAATATTAAAAGCATATAATTGAATATTAAAAATGAGTGCCTAGGGTTGGGGTCGTCACACTCACTCCCCCTTAAAGAAAATTCGACCCGAATTTTAAAAAGGAAACTTACTTGAATTTTCAAACAACCACGGGTATTTTGCTCTCATCTCCGACTCTAGCTCCCACGTCGCTTCCTCTACGGTGTGATTCTTCCAAAGGACTTTTACTATCGGGATACTCTTGGTTCTCAACTCTTTAACTTGGAATTCTAAGACTCTTAATGGCTCTTCAACATACGACATGTCCGCTTGGACATCATCGGGAGGAGAGCTCAAAACATGGGAGGGGTCATGACAATACTTCCTAAGCATAGAAACGTGGAACACATCATGAAGCAAAGAGAAAGACGGAGGCAACGCTAACCGGTAAGCCAATTCCCCTATCTTCTCTAGAATCTCAAACGGTCCCACAAACCTCGGAGCCAACTTACCCTTATTACCAAACCTTTTAATCCCCGTCCTCGGAGAAACCTTCAAGAACACCAAGTCACCAACCCGAAATGATAAATCCCGTCTTCGATCAGTTTCCGGCGTAGCTTTTCTGTCTACTCTGAGCCGTCTTCAATCTATCCCGAATCACCTTGATCTTCTCCGTAGAATCTCGAACCAAATCCGGACCCCAAAGTCTCGCTTCACCAACCTCGTCCCAACACATCGGAGATCGACACTTCCTTCCATACAAAGCTTCGTACGGAGCCATCTCAATACTGGACTGATAACTGTTGTTGTACGCAAACTCCACTAAAGGTAGATGATCCTCCCAAGACAATTGGAAATCCATCACACAAGCTCGTAACATATCCTCAAGTATCTGAATAGTTCTCTCGGACTGACCATCGGTTTGAGGATGAAACGCGGTACTAAAACACAACTTAGAACCCAAGGCTTCATGCAATGCTCTCCAAAATCTAGATGTAAACCTCGGATCTCTATCGGAAACAATACTAACCGGAACCCCGTGAAGTCTCACAATCTCCTTCAAATACAACTGGGCTAACTTCTCTAACGAAAACTTAGTTGACACCGGAAGAAAATGAGCCGACTTTGTCAATCTATCCACAATAACCCAAATAGCATCCATCTTCTTCACGGTGAGAGGCAAACCCGAAACAAAATCCATCGAGATCCCTTCCCATTTCCATTCCGGAATATCTAATGGTTGAAGTAGTCCCGCCGGTCTTTGATGTTCTGCCTTAATCTGTTGACACGTCAAACACTTAGATACATAATCCGCTATTTCCCTTTTCATTCCATTCCACCAATATCCACGCTTCAAGTCTTGATACATTTTGGTACTCCCCGGATGAATCGCAAACTTGGACTTATGGCCATCCTCTAAAACACGCTTCTTTATTTCCGGCGATGACGGAACGCAAATTCTCCCTTGGAAAGTTAAAATCCCATCTCGATTCAAAGCAAAATCCCCGACTTTCCCATCTTGCACTTGATCACAAATTTTCTTCAATTCCGGATCTTCTTGTTGAGCTTCCTTCAAATCACCATACAATGTCGGAACGGCTCGAACATTCGCAACTATCACTTCACTCTTCAACTCCCGAGAACTCAAGGCTGTCACATACGCCTTTCGGCTAATCGCATCGGCCACCACATTGGCCTTCCCCGGATGATAGGATATGACACAATCAAAATCCTTCAAAAACTCTAACCATCTTCTTTGCCTGTTGTTCAACTCCTTTTGGGTAAATAGGTACTTCAAACTTTTATGATCGGTGAAAATCTCGAATTTCGCTCCGTAAAGATAATGCTTCCACTTATGCAACGCAAATACAATCGCCGCCAATTCCATATCATGAGTGGGGTAATTCTGTTCCGCCGGTGATAACTTCCTAGAGGCATACGCAATAACCTTCCCATTCTGCATCAACACACATCCCAAACCCGCCTTCGAGGCATCACTATAAATAACAAAATTCTCGCAACCACTCGGAAGGGTAAGAACCGGAGCCGTCGTCAACCTCTTCTTCAATTCATCAAAACTTGCTTCACACTTGGAATCCCACACAAACAACACATCTTTCCGAGTCAACCTAGTCAACGGAGTAGCAATCCGAGAAAACCCTTCAATGAACCTCCGATAATATCCCGCCAACCCAAGAAAACTACGGACCTCGGTCACAGTCGAAGGTTGCTTCCAATTAACCACGGCTTCAATCTTCGAAGGATCCACGGAAATCCCCGAACTCGACACAACATGCCCCAAGAAAGAAATCTGCTCAAGCCAAAACTCGCACTTACTGAACTTGGCATACAACTGCTTCTCACGAAGAACGGACAAGACAATCCTCAAATGATTCTCATGCTCTTCCCGGGACTTAGAATACACAAGAATATCATCAATAAAGACCACCACAAAACTATCAAGATAAGGCTTGAAGACACGGTTCATCATATCCATAAACACGGCCGGAGCATTAGTCAACCCAAACGGCATCACAACAAACTCATAATGACCATATCTAGTACGGAAAGCTGTCTTAGCAACATCATCCGGCCTAATCTTCAACTGATGGTATCCGCTTCTCAAGTCAAGCTTTGAGTAGATAACGGAACCTTGGAGTTGGTCAAACAAATCATCTATATGAGGAAGAGGATACTTATTCTTAATGGTGGCTTGGTTCAACAAACGATAGTCAATGCACAATCGTAAGGTACCATCCTTCTTCCTAACAAACAAGACCGGTGCTCCCCACGGAGACACACTAGGACGAATAAAACCTCGGTCTAACAATTCTTGCAATTGGACCTTCAACTCTTTTAACTCGAGGAGCCATTCTATAGGGTGCTTTAGAGATAGGAGCGGTACCGGTTACTAAGTCAATACAAAACTCTATCTCACGATCCGGAGGCATAGAGTACTCACTAGAGAACACATCACTAAATTCATTCACAACCGGAACATGAGCTAATTCGGGAGACTTCTTATTGGAATCTACCACATAAGCTAAGTAACCCGTACACCCCTTAGATAGCATCTTTCTAGCTTTTAAGGCAGAAATAACATGTAACCCGAACATAGATTTATCGGCATCAAATATAAATGTAGGCACATCAGGCATAGCAAATGAGACTCGCTTCCTACGACAGTCTACCAAAGCATGGCACTGACTCAACCAATCCATACCAAGGATCACATCAAAATCACGGATTGGTAACTCGACCAAATCCACCGGCAATACATGCCCACATATAGTCACATCACATCCATGATATATCAAAGAAGATTCAAGGCTCTCTCCCATAGGAGTAGAGACCTCTAACACATAAGGCATAGATTCAGGCAAGATATGCAATGAGAATGCAAAATGAGACGCCACAAATGAATGGGAAGACCGGGATCTATAAGAATGCGGGCCTTAACTCTGAGACAGGAACTATACCTCTAATGACGGCATTAGGATCGACCTCTCCTCGACCCAAAGCAAACACACGACCTTGGACTTTATCCTTAGGTTTCCCATCAACATCTCTCTTCACACCACTACCTTGACCCCGAATCCGGTACCCGTCGCTTGCTTATTACGTAACTTGGGACAATTCCTCCTGAAATGGCCCGGCGATCCACACTCCAAACACTTGCCTTGTTTGCTCCAACATTTGTCTTCGAATGCCCTATCCTCTTGCAAAACCCACATGTCGTCCCAAGCGGCCGGGAGTCGCACGATTTGCAGGGCCGCCACATGACCTCCTCGATTCGCTCCGGGGTGAAAGTCCCTACTGCACTCTATTCTCGTCCCGATCCTTGACCACGAAATTTGTTCTGTTTCCTCCTTCATTCTTACCACGATGCTCCTCTATGTCGTTCTCAATCCGGTACGCCATATTCACTTCTTTGCTTGGAAATTGGCGAAGTTATGCGTCAACAAGCGCTTCCGAAACTCAACTCTTAAACCTTTCACAAACCGGTAAACTCGCCTCTCTTCATCCGGCACCAAATGAGGACAATATCGGGCCAATTCAGTGAACTTCGCCGAATCTTGCGCTCATCGTCATGGTCCCTTGCTCCAGTTTCAGAAACTCGCCTTCCTTCTTGTCTCTAGTAACCATCGGCACAAAGTGATCTCGGAACTTGAGCGTGAAGTTCTCCCACGTCTGCGGTGTCAAATCTCGGTCCCAACCATCCTTTACCACTTGCCACCAATGCTCATTGGTCCTTCCAATTTGAAAACGGCGCATCTCACTTTCTCCGCATCGGTACTCTCCATAGCTGCGAAAATCTTGTTCATAGCCTCAAGCCACCTCTCAGCCTTCACCGGATCCGGATCTCCGTTGAAGCTAGGAGGAGACATCTTCACGAACTTCTCCAAACCATGTTGCCCTTGTCTGCCTAGATTCTGATTCAAATTCTGATTCTGAGTTGCCATGTGCTGAAGGAACCCTCGGAACATGTCCATCATCTCGGCGTTCGGATTACCAACACCACCCAAACCCAGATTCGGATCACCTTCATTTCCCGCCATTACAACAAACTCCTGCATTAAACACTCGACGTCAGTTACCACACACTCTCACTCAGCTAGACTCTACCCAAGAATTCTAACCGAGCTCTGATACCAACTGTGGGGACCCCGACCCGGAACCTACACGTGTCCCGAGTTGAAGCGTCCCCAAACTAACCCAAAAACATTAAACTTTTAAAACTTTACTTTGACTATCAAACATGAACATGAATAACATAACATTTCAAAAGAACTCCACTCTACTCCACATCGGAGGAGGAGATAACTAACTTTGAAAATAGTTAACTGTTTAGTTACAAAAGATTTAAGGTTATGACGTAGAGTTTAAGGTTTATAATTACAAACTCCAAAATTGGAATTACCAAAATACAAGTTATACGCCACCCTAAACATACCCTGACAATACCCCAAAAGATTACTCCAAACTCCTCTCCGTCCTTACTTGGGCGGTCCTCCTGTCTCGGGATCTAAAACAGTAAAGGGAGAGGGGTGAGAATAAATCTCAGCAAGCTATTATGGATGCAGCAATATGCCAAATAAATGCAACATATAACAAGTCACACATAACACATTGGGAAAGCTATAAACACATTCCATTACCTTGGTTTACCTTTTCCCGTCTGAACAGTAGTCGTACAACATTGGGTATAATAATACTCCAATTACAGTGAGCTGCTTAAGCAATACTCACGTCTTATAAGACCCGTTTTTCAGGGAACCATATAAGACAGTAGCAACTCTGTAAGGCTTTTGGCTCAATACAGATGCTATACCCCAACCTGTGGCCACAGGAGGGGACGGTCACAGATATAACATAATCCGATCACATTAGGTCACACTTCCATAATTGATCGTATTCATCTATACCCCCAACGTCAGCTGACTCACACATAATCAAGCACATAATAGATACTTGAATAAAATCCACAAAAAGGGATAACAACATATCAACATGGTAAACTATACTCATGTCCAACCAATATCATAGTGCAACATTTATTCAATACACTATGCAATAGAAACAATGTATATGAACTCAATGTAAGGCAAGGAAGTAGCATAAATCCATCCTACAAAGTCATTATACAATAATACATAGCCTCTTGAAAGGTCTAAGGGGAATCTACCAAGTTGGGATTATAGTTGTCTAGTTACCAAACTAGGTTATCTAACGTTTTCCAAGCAACATTTATAGTACTTCCACTACTCCATTTTGATCACTTAAGGTGTCCTTGTATAGCCAAAGTATTCTACTTTAATCTAGGCTAAAGAGTTTTCATTTTGGTTCTAGTTTGATTGGTTTTAAACAGCTTCAAAATTGATGTGAGAAACCAGTTCAGAGCACGACTCGTGCCCCAGAGCACGACTCGTGCTCAATCCCTTAAGTCACTCAGAACGATTGGACCTCCTAGGTACGACTCGTGCTCACGACTTGGCCAAAGGGCACGACTCGTGCCAAGGGGCACGACTCGTGCCTCTGCCCAGATCAGTTTTTCAACAATGGTAACCTAAGTGTCCAATTCCTTCTTACCAAACTTAAGCTCAAGAACACAAAATGATACATAAATCTTGTCAAGTCCCAACCAAACATGTAAACTCAAAACCAAGAAATCCTAGATCACTTATCTCTACCCATTCCACCCATTTCAAACCCTTTTTACAAAATCTTCCATGAACCCTAACTTCAAGAATTCCATTTTTAATCATTCAACTCCCAATAGGTTTCTTAAGCAAGAATCAACATTTCAAGAACAAGAACAACAAGAGATATTCATGAACATTCATGAGAAAAGAAGTCATAATAACTTACTTGGATATTAGAAGGAAATGCTTGATCTTTCTAGCTAGAAGGTTTCCTCTAGATCACCCAACTTCAAAGGTGCTCTTAGGTTTGATTTTTGATGAAGAGATGTCTTGGAGCAAAGCTTGGGGGAAGGGGCTTCAATGGAGTCTCTCTCTTGCTCTAGGTTGAAGAAGTGTAGTGAATGAGGAGGAAGAGGGGAAGGGGGAAGGGAGTAAGAGAGTTGGGAAGGGTGTGACACTTGGCATGGTAGGAGGAAGGGAGTATTTTTGGCCCCCCATGGGAAATAACCCAAGGCTTCCTCTACCCAAATTAAAATATCTTCCCATTAATTCATCCTACTCATTTAAATTCCCTACATTATTTAACATTTTCCTATTTTTTTTATTATTTCTCCTAGTTTCTTTATTTAATGTCCAATAAATTCTTATAAGGTCCTAAATTTACTTTTCACCCAATTTATCCTAACTTACGAATTTAAAGACATAATTAAACACATAAAGATAGCATAAATATTAAAAGCATATAATTGAATATTAAAAATGAGTGCCTAGGGTTGGGGTCGTCACAACAAGGGCCTGCAAGGCCAAGTGTGGAGGAAACGTTGCAGAAATTCATTCAAGCCGCCCAACAGAATCAAGTGATCATGGAACAACGAATGGGGAACCAAGAAGCTTCCCTGAAGAAGCTCGAAAATCAGATGGGTCAAATTGCCGAGGCACTTCAAAAGCACAATCCGGGTACACTACCGAGTCAACCGGAACAAGCAAAGGCCGTCACCCTGAGGAGTGGTAAGACTCTTCAGGAGGTACACTCTTCTCCTTCTCCTATAGATAATAACAAAATGCATGAGAGTGAAGTGGTGGTTGAGGAACGAGTTGAAGTGACTCCCGAGGAGAAACTTCCAACTCCACCTCTCAAGCCTTATGTGCCTCCTGTCCCTTTTCCCGGTAGATTGGTCAAGAATAAGGTCGAAACACAATTTAAAGAGTTGTATGACATGCTTTCTAAGGTGAATGTAAATTTGCCTTTGCTCAATGTAATCAAAAATATTCCTTCTTATGCTAAATTTTTCAAGGAATTGAGCACAAATAAAAGAAAGTATGCCCCGAACGAAAAAATTGTGGTTTCGGACCAAGTTAGTGCTGTTTTTGAAAAGAATTTGCCTCCTAAGCTTAAAGACCCCGGTAGTTTTAATGTGATGATTTCTTTGGGGGACTCTAAGAAAGTGAGGGCAATGTTAGATTTAGGAGCTAGCATTAACTTGTTGCCTTATTCTTTGTTTGTGGAGCTTGGGTTGGGTGAACTAAAACCTACTACTATGACCTTGCAACTTGCGGACCGTTCGGTCAAATATCCAAAGGGAATAGTAGAAGATGTTTTAGTTCAAGTTGATAAATTAATTATCCCGGTTGATTTTGTGGTTCTTGATATGGAAAGAGATTCTAAAGATGTGAATGAGGTCCCTATTTTGTTGGGGAGACCTTTTATGGCTACCGCGGATGCGGTGATTAATGTGAAAGATGGAAGTTTGTCTTTGACTGTCATGGATGAAATTGTCAATTTCTCTATTTTTGATTCCATGAAAAAGCCATATGAGGTTAATGAGTGTTTATTTTGTGATGTTGCTGAAAATTCTGTGTTATTTGAGCATGATGTTGAGGGCTCTCTTGGGGATGAGTTAGTTATGGAAGGTGTTTTTGATCAAAATGAGGCGAGGGCCATTCTTGCGGAGATGGATGTTATGGAGGAAATTACTGAAAAGGTTCCTCTAGAATCTTTAGGTAATTTTAATCCTAAGCATTTGCCATCTATTGTCTCTCCTCCCGAATTGGATCTTAAACAACTTCCAGCTAGCTTAAAGTATGCTTTTCTTGGTGCAAATGATTCTTTGCCTGTTATTATTGCTTCGGACTTAACAGAATTGCAGGAAAGAAAGTTGTTGGATGTGTTGAGGCGACACAAGTCCGCACTTGGTTGGAGCATTACGGACATAAAAGGAATAAGCCCAACCATGTGTATGCACAAAATTCATATGGAGGATGATGCCAAGCCAGTCCGGCAGAATCAAAGGAGGATGAATCCGCACATGCTTGAAGCGGTAAGAAAAGAAGTCTTGAAACTGTTGGATGCGGGTATTATCTATCCTATTTCCGATAGTAAGTGGGTAAGTCCTGTTCATGTGGTTGCTAAAAAATCCGGAATTACTGTTGTTAAGAATGAGGATAATGAGCTTTTGCCTACTAGAATGGTCACTGGTCAACGCATGGTTATCGATTACCGAAAACTTAATGCGGCGACTAGAAAGGATCACTTTCCTTTGCCATTTATTGACCAAATTCTAGAGAGGCTAGCTGGTCAGGAATATTATTGTTTCTTAGATGGTTTTTCAGGCTATAATCAGATTCCCATTGCTCCGGAAGATCAAGAAAAGACCACATTCACATGCCCTTTTGGAACATTTGCATATCGGAGGATGCCCTTCGGTTTATGCAATGCTCCTGCTACATTCCAAAGGTGCATGATGTCGATCTTTTCTGAGATGATTGGTAAGTTTGTTGAGGTATTTATGGACGATTTTTCATTGTATGGTAATTCATTTGATGCATGCTTAGATAATTTGACTTTGGTTCTCAAAAGATGTTGTGATACCAATTTAACTTTAAGTTGGGAAAAAAGTCATTTTATGGTTAAGCATGGAATTGTTTTGGGTCATGTGGTGTCAAGAAAAGGGATTGAAGTTGACAAGGCAAAAATTGAGTTGATATCTAAATTGCCTCCGCCAACAACTGTTAAAGGAATTCGTAGCTTTCTTGGTCATGCGGGTTTTTATCGGCGTTTTATAAAAGATTTTTCTAAAATTTGTAAGCCGTTAACAAACTTGCTTGCTAAAGAGACGGAATTTGTGTTTGACCAAGAATGTCTCAATTCTTTTAATTTGTTGAAGGAGAAATTGACTTCAGCCCCTATTCTTGTGGGTCCGGATTGGACTCAATCTTTTGAAATAATGTGTGATGCATCCGATTTTGCGGTGGGTGCAGTTTTGGGACAGAAAATTGATAAAAAGTCACATGTGATCCAATATGCAAGTAGAATGTTGAATGATGCTCAATTGAACTATACTACAACCGAGAAAGAATTCTTGGCGGTGGTATTTGCTTTAGAAAAATTCCGTTCTTACTTGCTAGGATCTAAAGTGATTATTTATTCGGACCATGCTGCATTACGTTATTTGCTGTCCAAACAAGATGCCAAACCCCGATTGTTAAGATGGATGTTACTTTTACAAGAATTTGATATTTCCATCAAAGACAAAAAGGGTTGTGAGAATGTTGTGGCAGATCACTTGTCTAGACTTGAAAAGGGGTGTGTGAGTGAAATTCCCTTGAATGAAAATTTCCCCGATGAGCAGTTATTTGGTGTTAAGGATTGTGAACCTTGGTATGCCGACATTGTAAATTTTTTGGCTACGGGGGTTCTAAATCCAGATTTTTCAAGTCAAGAGAGGAAAAGATTTTTGTCAATGGTTAAGCAATATTATTGGGATGACCCATATTTGTTTAAACATGGTCCCGATATGGTTATTCGTAGATGCATTCATGAAAATGAGCAACAAAATGTTCTTTCTTTTTGTCATGAATTGCATTGTGGAGGTCATTTTAGTGGAAAGAAAACCGCTCAAAAGGTGTTACAATCGGGTTTCTTTTGGCCAAGTCTTTTTAAAGATGCATACATTTTTAGTAAAAGTTGTGACAGGTGCCAAAGAACCGGTAACATTGGTAAGCGGGATGAAATGCCTCTCACGAATAACTTGGTTGTGGATTTGTTTGACGTATGGGGCATAGATTTTATGGGTCCTTTTGTTGTTTCATGTGGTTTTGAATATATTTTAGTATCGGTGGATTATGTGTCAAAGTGGGTGGAAGCAATTCCTACCCGGACTAACGATGCTAATGTTGTTGTCAAGTTTGTCAAAGATGTGATTTTTAGTAGGTTTGGCGTTCCAAGGGCGATTATAAGTGATGGTGGTTCTCACTTTTGCAACAAAATTTTTGGAGCACTAATGAAGAAGTATGGGGTGAAGCACAAGGTTGCAACCGCATACCATCCCCAAACTTCCGGGCAAGTGGAAGTGAGTAACAAGCAAATAAAAGCCATTCTTGAAAAGACGGTAAAGCCAAACAGGAAGGATTGGGCCTTGAGGTTAAATGATGCATTGTGGGCGTACCGCACCGCCTACAAAACTCCGATTGGAATGAGCCCTTACCGGTTAGTCTTTGGGAAAGCTTGCCATTTGCCGGTAGAGATAGAACACAAGGCTTTTTGGGCGATCAAGGAGTTGAATATGGATTTGAAGCTAGCCGGTGAGCAAAGGTTGCTTCATTTGAATGAGCTCGAGGAACACCGGTTGGGGGCCTATGAGAACTCTCGATTGTACAAGGAGAGAACGAAGATGTATCATGATAGAAAGATTGTGCATAAGGAACTTATTCCGGGAAGCAAGGTGTTGTTGTTCAATTCAAGATTGAAGCTTTTCCCGGGAAAGTTACGTTCTCGTTGGAGTGGTCCGTTTGAGGTGGTGAATGTATACTCTCATGGAGCCGTGGAATTGGTGAATCCGGCTACGAACAATAGGTTCAAGGTCAATGGACAAAGAGTGAAGCCTTATTTGGATGGAGCTTTGGGATTGAAGGATGTTGAGAGGATCGAGTTGAAGGATCCGTAGGCGTCGAGAAAGTCATTCCGTCGAGCTAACGACGTTAAACAAAAGCGCTGCTTGGGAGGCAACCCAAGGTAAGTAGTGTATTGTAATACCTTTAAATTTAATTTTTTCTTTGTTTTCATCACTTTGAGGACAAAGTAATCATTAAGTTTGGGGGTGGAGAGTTTTAGTTTTCATTTTATTTTTCATTTTATGGGTTGTTTTTCTTCTACATTTTATGGGTTGCTTTTCTTCTAAAAAAAAAAAAAAAGCTTTGTTTTTTTGTATTTCGGGAACGTGTCGAACTACGGTGACCTGAGCCTATTGTTGTGGGTAGTCCGCCCATATCAATGGGGACGTAGGCAGCGAAAGTGCGGTCAAAATATGGGTCGAATTGTAATATATCAATGGATATTATGCTTGGTGTTTGCTTGCTTGGTGTTGTGCAGGTGGTTGGCCAGGAAAAATTCCACTGGACATGTGGGCGACCGCCCATGGTGTTGAGGGCGACCGCCCATGCTTGGCTTGTAAAGAATGTGATGCTACTGTGCATGTGGGCGACCGCCCAGGATGGTGTGTGCGACCGCCCAGGCTGGTGGAACAAAAAGATAGAACTTGCTGTACAGGTGGGCGACCGCCCAGGTAGGAGTGGGCGACCGCCCACATTGGAAATGCCCAAAGGGTTGAAGTTGCTGTACAACTGGGCGACCGCCCATGGAGCTGAGGGCGACCGCCCACGAGTGAAATCTGGCGTTTCAAAATTTGAATCCCTAACCCAACCGTCCCTTATTTTTCTCTCTCTCTTAAACACACCCATTATTCCCTCTTCCTCTCTCTAAAACCTCCGTCCCTCCCTCTTCATCTCTCTAAAATTCCTCTCCCAAATCATTTAATTCTTCTAAATTTCTTCCAAAATTTCTCTTCCCCCACCATACCCAACCCCCTTAACCAAGATTGAAGGCCCTACATCACCATTGTTGCAAGGATTTTGAAGAAATTGTATTGAAGAGTTTGCAAGGGTGGAAAAGGTTGACAAATATCTGATTTTTGAAGTCCAAAGCCAAGCTTGGGGTGGAAATTGTTGTTCAAAGAAGGAGTCTTCTTCCAAGTTCATCTTCATCTTTTCCGGCGGAATTCCGGCGAGATTCCGGTGACTTTTCCGGCGAATTTTTCAGGGCAAGTAAGGTTTTCAATTCTATTTTCTTAGTGCCTAGTGTGGAAATTTGTGGGTGTTCATTTAAAAATGTCTAGAAGGAGAAATGCCCCTGTCCCGGAACCGGAGGTTGAGTTTGATGAAACAAGGTTTGTGAGTGCTAAAGCGCAGTCATTTTTTGAAAAATACTCAACCAAAGGATTTGCTGTGGAAAATGAATTTAATCCCGCGGAACTTGAGTTGGATGGCATTTTTGCAAATTATGGCTGGGGTAACTTGGCGAGACGTCCTTCCAATAAAGGGTCAAAAGTGTTGGTGCGGGAATTTTATGCCAATGCTTTTGAGGAAGGGCAAGTGAGGAAGTTTGGTTGGGTGAGAGGAAATAATGTGTACTATAATGCTGAAGATATCAATACCTATTATGGAATGGCATCGCCTCAGGTGTGTGATTATCACTCTAATGCACAGATCATGGAATCGAATGTGGCGGGTAACCTCCATATGTTGGAGCCGTATTTTGTTAATATTGATGTAACATTGTTGCGGAATGGGAATGTGAAAAAGGCGCGAGACATGGATTTGAGAATGCGGGCTCTGCACCGCTTTATTTGTGAGCGCATAATGCCCACTTCGCACTACAATGATGTGCATTGGAGGAGAGCATTGTTAATGAATATGGTGTTGACTGGTCAAAGGTTTAATACGGGACGGGCAATGTCAAGGGAGATAGTGAACACCATGAGGACTATCGGGCGATGCACTTTTAATTTTCCATTGTTGATATCTGGATTGATAGAAAAGAGGGGGGTGAGTTTTCCGCGGTTGCGGATTGTGAGGGACATCGTGTCAAGTGGTACAGCTGTTAGTAAGAGGTCTCTGGTTGTTAAGGGGCATGCTCACTTACAGCCGGGTGAAGGTTCGTCTAGGGGAGTGAGGGGGAATATGGAGGATGAAGATATGGAGGAGCATGAGTTTACTCCTACGGAGGCGGCCTACTATGTGGGAGGCCATGTAGATGCTCTATCAGAGGAGGTCAGACAGCTCCGGGGGCATTATGAGACTATGGATCAGCGGTTGGGGAGGATGGAGTCGATGGCTACTGAGGAGTTTTATGCTGCCAGTATGTGGAGGCAGCGTATGGAGGATGCGCAATCGGAGATGTTCCAGGAGATGATGCACAGGCTTCCTCCGCCTCCACCGCCTCAGCACATCCCATACCAACCGCCACGATACCGTACCCCGGAGCAGATGAGTGGATGGGGTACTTGGGAGCAGCAGCATCAGCAGCAAGGTCAGCAACAACAACAACAACAGCAGCAGCACTTTGGCACGGGGTCGAGCGGAAGTGGCTCGGTGGGTCCTTGGGACCAATTTTGGAGATAGTTGGTGGTTGAAGGTACCCCTTATCCTTTCTTTTATTTTGTGCATTAGGGACAATGCATATTTTAAGTTTGGGGGTGTGGGGTACTTTGGTTGTTTGTATATGCTTCATGTTAGTTAGAATTTGCTGTTTTGAAATCTAAAAAAAAAAAAAAAAAAAAAAAAAAAAAAATATTTGAAAGATGAAAAAAAGAAAAAGAAAAAAATAATTAGCTATGTCCTTTTTTGTAGATAATCATTAACATTCTTGGTGTTCCCTAATTGCATATGATGGATTGTGACCGTTAGGAAGGATAAATTGGGTGTAAATATGTTTATGCAAGTTGGTATATTTTGTGGTTAATTATGTTATATTACTTAAGAGTTATAATTGAGTCATAAATCTCTTAGTGTTAAGTTTTGTGCATTTGTGAAAGTTTGATCCTTGTTGATAATTTTTGATCCAATCTTTATAAAGTTTAGAGTACACCATCATCTTTTAAGTTAATGAATTTATGTGTCAAATAGCAACACTAGGCAAATTTTGTGAGGAGTATTCCTTGGTTGTGAGTGGAACCCCCCCTTGTGATCTTGAAAAGAAAGAAAAAAAAAAAAAAGAAAGAAAGAAAAAAATTAAAATAAAATGAGAGCAATGGCAATGCAATGTGTATTCGGTGAAACCTCCAGACGTGTAGATTAATCGGTTAGGGATTATTCTAGCTTAACCAGATTTCTGGGTATGCAGTAGCGTTATGGAGGAAGAGCTTTACCGCCGTGATGGTCCGTAGCAAGCTCGATACCGAAATGGCTAACTCTCAAAGCCTTTAAATAAATCTCTACTTAGTATTAGGGGCATGGAGTTCGCTGCTACAGTGTTCCCTACTTGAACGGTAGATGATTTTTAAAAGGTGCTAAAAGAATCAAGTTTGGGGGGGGGGTGTAGTTGTTTCTTGGGAGTATTCATGTTTTATGCTTAAAGGTGTTGTTGTTTGATAAATAAAGTCAATGAACTAAGAGATGGTTGGTGTACTTAGCTTTATAAATATGGATCATGGTTGTGAATAAGAGAAAGATGTTAATGCATAAAGAGATTTATGGTGCAATTATAATGGTTAAGTAATATTTTACAATTAGCGGAAAATATATTGATACTTGCATTGTGAAAAATTTTATCCTGCGGTTGATGGTATTATGTAATATATGCAATTGTGGAATGCAAGAATGGAGGGACATAGTTAGTTGTTTGTTAGAGTAGTTTGTTTCTAATTTTGTTTGCTTAGTTTGTTTTAGTGTTTGCTCGAGGACTAGCAAATGTCTAAGTTTGGGGGTATTTGATGAGTGAGTTTTACACTCATCCATTGACTACTTTTTGAACTTATTATTTGCTTAATCCTTGAGTTTTGTGTGTTTAACGGATGTTTTTAGTGTTTTTAGTTTCAGTGGTTGAAGTGTGGAAATTGGGAACAATATGCGAATAAATCAAGTGGAACAATGAGATGTGGAAATTGTGGGACGGGCAGTACAAATGGGCATTAACAAATGGAAGAAGGGGCCAATGCAAGCAAGGAGTGGCAGGCCAATGGTGAATATTGAGTTGGGCTAAAGGCAATTTGCAGCTGGGCCGAAGGAGAGAAAGGAAATTGGGCCCAACCATCCGTGTGTGTGGGCGGCCGCTCTTGAAGATCAAGTTTGAAGCCTGGAAACGTCTGCTGAGTTGGGCGACCGCTCAATGGTACGTGGGCGGCCGCACATGAGTTCAAAGGGTGAAGACCAAATGTTGCTGGAGAGATGGGCGACCGCCCAAGGGGTAGTGGGCGACCGCCCACGAGGCGTTTTGCAAATGAAGGCCAGGCAATTTGGAACGGCCGAGGAGTAATGGAAGAGATTAATTGTGACTGTTTATGGGGTTAATGTTGGTTAATTGCAGCATTAGTTTTTGGTGAACATGGGGGTTAATTTAAGACAATGGCTATTTAATTTTATGTTTTTTCAGTTTTTGGGGGGAGATATATAATTAGGGCTTGTTAATCTTCTCCATAGTTAGTTAGTTTTTCTGCAGAATATTTTCTTAGACATTTCTTGGTGTTCTTGCTTTCTAATGGCTAGCTAAACCTTTTAGTTCTTGGAATTGGAGGTAACATTTTATGTCTTAAGTTTTATTGTTCATCTTTATCTTAGTATTACTTGGGATAATCAAGTTGTTTTTAATGAAATTTTAGAACTTTTGTCTTGATCAAATAATTGTTCTTGAATTGTTTAGAATTTCAATTGTGAACCGCCAAATTTACAATTGAAATTAGTCTTGGCTTGATTTTCACAATTTGTTGAATCCTCGCCAAAAGATTCATAAGAATTGTGGTTTATTTTATGTTCTTAAGCTCTACAATGGGTTTTTAGCTAATCTATGAACGGGCCAAGGGAGTAGATTAGTTAGAAACACTTGATTGCAAATCACCCGCCAAAGTGTCCCAATCATATTTTCGTAAGAACAAAACCCCAAGTGTACTTTGATTGATGAAATGTGAAACTTGAACATAACTTGTGAAGCCAATTCCGGAAATTAGTCTCCTTATTATTGAACTCTTCTACAATCAAACTCTACTTAATTTTCGTATAAAATTTAGTTTTAAAACAAACCAAACAAATCCTTCACGTTACAACTTTTTGTTCTAGCAGTAATTCCTACACTTTAAATTTTGTGTCTCTGAGGTTCGACCCGACTTACCCTATTTACAAATCAATTGTAGATAGTTGAGTTGGAATTTTATTTTTGACGTTTTCGACGTTCGTCAATACTCTGCTCTCGTGAAATGCTAGTGCTTATTCACGTCTTATACGACCTCAACAGAGATCCATATAAGTTATCAGCATTCATATGGCATGACTGCACATATCCATATAGAAGCTGCGCACCCCCAGACCGTGGCCACAGACGGGGGAGAGGTCACAGGTATAAGGCAATCGAAACAACTTATGAAATATCTTCTCACAAGTGTTGGGATCCCATATACCCCCACAATATTCAGCTGATACCATCATAGTCAAGTACATAACAGTTACTTGAACATAAGTCCACCCTATGGGACATCAATATATATAACATGGAACTATAACTCATGTTAAATCAATAACAATAGTGCACATATATTTCAACACTATGGAATAACAACACAATACAATAACATGGTATTACGTACTCATGTTCAACCAACGAAACAGTGTAACAAGTATTTGAACACTTTGTACACAATCAACTATGAACAAGTAAGCACTTATGTCACCAAATATATCACATAAGTCTTACGTAATCAATTCATACTATGGAAAGTAAAAACAGGGTGTTCAACTCCTGTTTAACAAACACAGTAGTGCAACTTCTTATTTAAGGCACTATATAAGCCAAGGACCTTGCACAAGTCACCATGTAGGGATAAAACAACATATAACCAGCCCTACACAATCTCTATACAACATTGAACAACTTACCTTTAGGGTTCAAGTTCAAAAAAACCAAGTTTTATAACATTTGGTTCAATGGTCAAAAACTGCCTTTCAAGCAAGTTCACGACCACTTTTAAAGCACTTCCCATTATCCAATTGTCCCATTTCAAATTCCCTAATGTAGTACTAAAGTTGTACTAAATACAGGATCAAAAAGTGTTCCAATCCGAGTTGTTTAGCCTAGGTTTGCAAAGCCTAGAAAATGGACCAAAACTGCAGATTAGAATAGTTCAGCAATAACACTGCCTTGCAAGCAACTTTAGATCCATATTTAAAACTCTTGCCAAAACCTTTTTGGACTATTCCAAGTGCTACAATGTTTTACTAAACTTGTACTACAAGTATGGTTAAAGAGTTATTAAATCCACACTCATTTAACTAGGTTTAAAAGCTTCCAAAGGTGCTCACTCAAGGCAGATTTTAGCACGAGTCGTGCAGAAGGTCACGAGTCGTTTCTGTGCCCCGTACGACCGATTCCAAGGCCACGACTGGTGCCTCACGACTCCTCAAAGCATGGTCACGACTCGTGCTCATGTGCACGAGTCGTGCCCTCACCTGGAGCCACGAAATTGCAGCAACAACAAAGAAGAACATCAAAGAATACACAACAACAACAACCCAGTTCTGCCACCTTTGTTCTCAGCTACTTCAAGGCAGTTTTCAGCAGGAATAAACTTGGTTTGGGGACTCTAGTATACTCCCTTACAGTCCCATAACACATATATAACATGATTCAATCCCAATCCAAGCCAAGATATCAACTTTTTACCTCTTTATCAACTACCACTGCTCAGTTCATGGTTCTTGAAGTTACAAGCTACAAACTTGTCAACAACCACTCACACAATCATAATAACATCACATAACCATCAATTCACTGGGTATGGACATTTATAAGAAAAGAAACACAACAACTTACCTCAAGTTATCTAAATAAAAGGGAAAGAAAGTCACTTCTTCTTGCTCAACTCACTCCCCTTAGCAAAATTTCCAAGTTGGAATCAATCAACACCAACAACTGAATTTATATGAATTTTGGAAGTTTAGTTAGGGTTTAGGCTCTTTCTTGGCTGATGGAATATTCAAGAACACTGAGGATACGTTTTAAGCTTCAAGAAGAAGCTTTAAAAGAGATATATACAAAATCATTACAACTAAGCTCCTCAAGGATTGAAAATGAACAAAACACTTTCTTAAGCTTTATTTTACACATAAGCTCCTTATAACTTTTTATAACACTTCAAATTAGAATTCAAGTATTACCAATGAACTGCACCACTTTTCTTTATTTAGACATTATAGCATTAAATCAAGTTATAACATCTCAAAGTCACATAGTTCAACAAAATGGCTCAAAATGAACACGTAAGCAATCAAATGACACAACCAAGGATGATATGCAAGGCATACCCAACCTCACGTGCCTCACGTGTGACCAATATTGTGCCTAGGCTTAGGGTCGTGACACAATATGTCATATTTATTTACATTAACTCATCATGAACATAATAATGATATTTATTTTCAATCTAACTTATTTAATTTTGAGAAGAAAATTCAAAATCATATAAACCACCACTTTTATTTAGAAAAATTTAAATAAATAAATTGTTTGATATATCGAACTAAAATAATTTTCAAGCCTGATATTCGTCTTTATAAATAAAAAATTTTTTGAGACGAATAGAAAAGTAGACAATTTTATTACTACTTTATTTACTATGCTTCAAAGAATTTTTTTTTAAAAAAAATAAATTAAAATGTTTGATGAATCGAATTAAAATAAAATCAATAATCATATTACCACATCCCAATAACCCACATTGAATACCCTTCCAACTCATCATCCTATACACTATCACTTTTATTTTATTTTATATCTTCATTATTATGATTAGTAAAATTATTATTATCATTTTTAATTAAAAAAAATATTTCACACTTAAATCATTTTCACAAAAAAGATATTGAAAAATTAAAAAGGAAAATTAACAAAGTATAATTAAGATAATAAATTTATATTTAAAAAAGAGGGGTTTTTTATTTCTGTGTCAAAATCAAATAAAAATAATCTATATTTATAGATAAATTTTTTTTATGATGTTTGGTGTAAAATTCTTTCATTATACATTTTCAAATACATTGTTATATTGGCAAAAAAATTTATTTCAATTAAAAAATGAGCAAATATTTTTAAAAATAATACTACTTCATTTGCCTCTGCAATTAATGTTTGTAATGTTAGTGTCTTCGTCTCGAAATAGTACATTAATTTTTTAGACGAATAAAGTAGTATTATTTTTTAAAATGTTCATTGAGACGAAAGAAGCAATGTTCAATTTTTTTTGGACATATAAAAAAAGTATAATTTTTTACAAAAAATAATTCCTTCAATTCAAAAATTAATATTAATTTCATCCCATAATTAATACTACTTTCTATATCAAAAAAAAAAATTGCTTCATTTGCCTCAATGAATTACTTGTATACTACTTTCTATATAAAAAAAAAAATTGCTTTATTTGCCTCAATGAATTACTTGTCTCAAAAATTAATATTTCTTTTCTCACACGAAGACACGAACATTATAAACATTAAAAAAAATATTTCACACTTAAATCATTTTCACTAAAAAGATATTGAAAAATTAAGAGGAAAATTAACAAAGTATAATTAAGATACGAAATTTATATTTAAAAAAGAGGGGTTTTTTGTCTGTGTCCAAATCAAATAAAAATAGTCTACATTTATAGAGAATTTTTTTTTATGATTTTTGGTGTAAAAGTCTTTCATTATACATTTCCAAATACAATGTTATATTGGCCAAAAAAATTAATTCCATAAAAAAATGAGCAAATATTTTTCAAAATAATACTACGTCATTCGCCTCTACGATTAATGTTTGTAATGTTAGTGTCTTCGTCTCAAAATAGTACATTAATTTTTTAGACGAATAAAGTAGTATTATTTTTTCAAATGTTCATTAAGAAGAAAGAAGCAATGTTCATTTTTTTTTTTTGGACATATAAAAAAATTCTATTTTTTTACAAAATAAATTTCTTCAATTCAAAAATGAATATTACTTTCATCCCATAATTAATACTACTTTGTAAATCCAAAAAATAAAAATTGCTTCCTTTGCCTCAATGAATTACTTGTCTCAAAAATTAATATTTATTTTCTGAAACGAAGACACGAACATTATAAACATAAATTTTTACAAAATAATACTACTTTGGGTAAAAAAATAAATGACTATATTCGTCCCAAGGAATATTTTATAATATATTACTTAAACATTAGAAACATTAATTTTTGAGGCGAATGAAACAGTACTAATATTCATATTAGTAAAATTATGATTATTATTATCATCATTTATAATAAAAAAATATACGTCACACTTAATTCATTTTCACAATAAAGATATTGAAAAATTAAAAAGAAAAATAAAGATAGGATAATTAAGAAATTTATATTTAGAAAAGAGTGTTTTTTTTTTTGTCCAAATTAAATGAAATTAGTCTCTAATCATGATTTTTTTTTCATCCCCTTTTTTTTTTAGAAAAGGGGATGAAAAATAAACCCGCCAATCATATTTCGCCACGTGGCTCGTTAAAAAAAAAAAAAAACCCTTTGCGTACACGCGCCTTTGTCGGCGCATGTAACGCACGTGCCAAAAATTCCTCCAATCAGCGCTAGACACGTCTGCCTGCGTTACCAAATCTACACTTTTGCCACCGCGTGAAATTACTAAAATGCCCCTGATTTGGGCGGGCTTTTGACGATCCTCCTTTTATATATAGAGAGATGTTCATTGAGCCAAAGGAAACAATGTTAATTTTTCTTGGACATATAAAAAAATTATATTTTGTAAGGAAAAAAAAATTAATTCAATTCAAAAATGAATATTACGTTCGTCCCATAATTAATACTACTTTCTATATCAAAAGAAAATTGCTTCCTTTGCCTCAAGGAATTTACTTGTCTCAAAAAATAATAATTATTTTTTGACACACGAAGACACAAACATTATAAAGATTAATTTTTACAAAATAATACTACTTCGGGAAAAAAAGTTAAAATACCATTTTCATCCCAATGAATATTTTATAAAATATTACTTAAGTTGTTTAAAAAATTAATGTCATATTTTGAAACGAAGACACTAATATTACAATATTTCAATAATGAATATTACTTTCGATTCGAAATGATTAACCCAAAAATAATACTACTACATTTTATTTTCCAAAAAAAATGAGCAATTTTTCCTTCATCCCAATGAATATTTAAAAAAATAATACTACTTCATTCGCCTCTGCAATTAATGTTAGTGTCTTCGTCTCAAAATATTACATTAATTTTTTTGATCAATAAGGTAGTATTATATTTTAAAATGTTCATTGAGACGAAATAAGCAATGTTCATTTTTTTGGACATATATTTCGGGTAAAAAAATAAATTAATATATTCGTTCCAAGGAATATTTTATACAATATTACTTAATATGTTTAAAAAATGAATGTCAGATTTTGAAACGAAGGAACCAACATTACAAACATTAATTTATATTTAAAAAGTAAAATTATGATTATTATTATCATCATTTATAATAAAAAAATATAATTCACACTTAATTAATTTTCAAAAAAAAGATATTGAGAAATTAAAAAGAAAAATAAAGAAAGGATAATTAAGAAATTTATATTTAAGAAAAAGTATTTTTTTTGTGTCCAAATTAAATGAAATCAGTCTCTAATTAAAGAGAAAAAAAATTATGAATTTTGGTGTAAAATTTTTTTAAATTTTTTTTTTTTTATAAAATAATTGAGGTCGAAATAATGGGATGAAAAATAAAAATCCGAAAATAAACCATCCAATCAGAGGGCGACACGTGGCGAGTAAAAAAAAAAAAAGAAAACCCTTTCAGCGGTCACGCGCTCGGTTCTGCGCCAGCGTGTTCCCGCACGCGCCTGTACTCCAAGCTACACACGTGTCTCCTCCGCGTTGTTAATTGCAAAATTGTCACCGTGTGAAGTTACGAAAATACCCTTGATTTTGGGGGGAAAAGTTGACGATCCTCTTATTATATATAGATAGATTTATACATACATATGCACAATATAGTAAACACAAATATAACAAATACTCCCTCCGTCCTACGATAATATATAAAATTTCTTTTTTGGGAGTCCCACAATAATATACTCCCTCCGTCCCAGCTCACTTGACACTTATTTCCATTTTTGGCCGTCCCAGCTCACTTGACACCTCCCAAAAATAGCCTACTTTTTATATTTTTATATTAGATGGACCCCACCACTCATTCTCTCTCTTCATTTTTCACCACTCAATTTATTCAACCAACACTACTATTTACCCCACTCATTCTCTCTCTTCATTTTCTACCACACATTTTTTTTATTTTATTCTTTTTTCTTAGTTCTTGTGCCCACCTCTTGGGTGTCAAGTGAGGTGGGACGGAGGGAGTATAACTTTCCTAAAATGGAAAGGAATCTTTACTATTCCCTCCACTCATTCTCTCTCCTACATTATTTTAATACTCACATCACCATTATAATTTACTATTCTCTCCACTCATTCTCTCTCCTATTTTATTTTCACACTCACAACACTTTTAATATAATACTTTCTCCTTAATTCTCGTGCATTGACAAAAGTCTATAAATTACTGAGACGGAGGGAGTATATACTTAGAGTGAGTCTCCTGTGAGAACACACATACCCGTCTCATGGGTGAGACGGGTCGGAATGACCCATGACCCATGACCCATGATCCAGAATTTCCACTTGCAGTTATGCCACGTTGTTTCTTGTTCCCGTTTGCCATTTACCGCCTCCTTTTTATTATTATGCGTTTTTTTATTACTTTCTTTTCTTTTTGCTTTTTTTTATTATTTTTTTTCTTTTCATTATTTTTTTTATTTTATTTTTTTTTCTTTTTTATCTTTTCATTATTTTTTTATTATTTTTACTATTAATTCACAAGTGTAGTACTATTACTTATAGCAATACCAACTATTACTTATAGCAATACCAACTATTACTTAAACAAATGAGAAGTATTATTCAAAATGAAAACAGTTTCTAAAATTATTATTAGTTAAAAAATAAAATAACACTATTACTTCACAATTGTAGTACTATTACTTATAGCAATACCAACTATTACTTAAACAAATGAGAAGTATTACTCAAAATGAAAAAAGTTCCTAAAACTATTTTTAGTTTAAAAAAAAAATAACACTATTACTTCACAAGTGTAGTACTATTACTTATAGCAATACCAACTATTACTTAAACAAATGAGAAGTATTACTCAAAATGAAAAAAGTTCCTAAAACTATTTTTAGTTAAAAAAAAAAAATAACACTATTACTTCACAAGTGTAGTACTATTACTTATAGCAATATCAACTATTACTTAAACAAATAAGAAGTATTACTCAAAATAAAAACAATTATTAAAACTATTTTTCGGAAAACACTATTACTTTACAAGTGTAGTACTATTATTTATAACAATACCAACTATTACTTTACAAATGTAGTACTATTATTTATAACAATATCAACTATTACTTTACAAGTGTAGTACTATTATTTATAACAATATCAACTATTACTTAAACACATAAGAATTATTACTCAAAATGAAAACACCTTCCTCTTCCAATCCACAAAGTGTAGTACTATTACTTATAGCAATACCAATTATTACTTAAACAAATGAGAAGTATTACTCAAAATGAAAACAGTTTCTAAAACTATTATTAGTTAAAAAAAAAAATAACATTATTACTTCACAAAGTGTAGTACTATTACTTATAGCAATACCAATTATTACTTAAACAAATGAGAAGTATTACTCAAATTTTGAAGTACAAAGACGCCATTAAACGAACATCGGCTTGAGAAACTAAATCATTTGCAGTTATCACTTCCATCAGCATCCCATGAAAATTTTCCGTCAATTATCTCGATTGCCATGTCAGCCGCGCCATTGGGAAGCTTCTCTATAACATCAGACTTACAATAATGCTTTTTCAAATTTCAAACTCCTTTTTGTATCACCAAAACACATCTTCCATGGGTTTTTTTTTTTTTTTTTTTTTTTCAAAACAAAAACCCAAATTCGAAAATTCTAGGGCTTCCTATTCCTTGCACCAAGGATGAAATTGAAGGTTGAGAATGAAGGGTATAGGGCCGAAATTGATGGAGAAGTAGGTGGGTAGGTTAAATTCGTGGTTTAATGGTTGTAATATGTGGGTTTTCGGGTAGAGAGAGAAAGTAGGGGGGGTTAGGGCCGAATTGGTGTATGGAGCTGGTAGAGGGTAGTTTCGGTTATGGGGGGGGGGGGGGTTTAAAGGATGGTGTTTAATGGAAGGGAGAGAAGAAACGGGAAGAAGATGGAGGTGAAGGTTTGGCGGCTGGAAGGTATGGAGCAGGGGCGTTAATGGCGGTGTGGGTAGAGAGAGAGTGATGAGAGAGAGTAGGATTTGCCGGAGAAGACGCCCTGTTATTGCGTATAGAGAGAGAGTGATGAGAGAGAGTGGTGCGTGGGTATTCTTGGGCGGGTAGGGCGGGTCATGGCCATGGATCCGACCCGTCTCATGGATGAGACGGGTATTGTTGTTCCCACGCAAGTTTTTGTCATATACTTATATCAAATACAGTGGGACCCCCCAAAATTGTAAATACATACTTACCCTATAATGACCCGAAATTTTTTTTTTAATTATTTATTTTAGTTCTTATTTTAAAGTACCTTATTTTAATTATTAAAAGAAAAATAATTAAAATAAGTGTTGGACGTCAGTTAAAAGACTTGGGCCAAAAAGGTGGAGTTAGATTAGGAAATCAAAATTTTAAATTTCCTTATCCATTATCCATTAGGGAAGTAGAAACCCTAATACATAAATACACTTGCTGAAAACCTAAACCTCTCATAATTCACACGGCAAAGGAAGTAAACAAAAGAAAAAAATTAAAAACCCTACAGCCATAGGGGCTGCCGAAAGCTAGAGGGAGGAGGAGAGCTAGGCTTTTGCAATTTCTTGGTGAAGATATTCCCTAGAACAAGGTATTGATCTTATTCCCTAGCACTTAAAATTTTTAATCTTAGTTTTGATTTTGGATTATTAAAATATGATCAAACTAGGGTTAAAGGTTTATTAAGTTAATGGATGTAGTATATAAAAATATATACTCCCTCCGTCCCACTTCACTTGGCACTAATTTCTATTTTGGGTCGTCCCACTTCACTTGGCACTGCCCAAAATGGAAAAGAATATTCACTATTCCCTCCACTCATTCTCTCTCCTACTTCACTTTTACACTCACAACATTCTCTCTCCTAACTATTCCTCCCACTCATTCTCTCTCCTATTTAATTCTTCATACTCACAACATTTAACTTTTTCTCTTTCTTACATCACTTTTTCTTAATTCCTACACCCAAAAAGTTGGTGCCAAGTGAACCGGGACGGAGGGAGTATATCCTAGGCTTGAGTTTTGAATTAGGTTTGGGGTATGAATTAATGGAATTAAATAGGTTTGATTCATATCAATCAAGAAGGAATAAAAAAATAAAGCAAATAATTGTTGTAGTGTGCTTGTGCCGTGTGTGTGGGTATTGAATGTGCTATGTGTGTGCGTTTAATTGTGTGTGTAATAGGAATTGTTTTGATAAAAAAATTGTTTACAGAAAACATTGTTTGGGTAAAATTCTTTTGGAATGGTTTTGATAAAAAAAATGGTTTACAAGAACATTGTTTTCTGGGTAAAATTATTTTGGGATCAAAAGGTTGATTTTGGATTTAATAAAAATGTTTTAAGGTTAGGAATCTAACCAAAACTTAAAACTGAAAATCAGTTTTTTTTTTAAAAACCCTAGTGACCAAACTGAAAATCTGAAAATTAGGGGCTATTTTGTAAATCCTGAAAGTCAGGGAGCTGTTCTGTCATTTCTGAAAGATGAGGGACTGTTCAGTAATTTTTAAAAGTTGAGGGACTATTTTGTAAATATTTAATAGTTGAAGGACCACTTTGAAATTTATGAAAGATGAAGGGTCTTTTTGATAAATACTCAAAGAAGAGAGTCTTAAAAGTAACTTTCTAAAGAAAGAAAGACTTTTAAAGGTTGAAGAAGAAGATAAATATTTTAGGAGGTTACCTAAAATAGAAAAGATACTATTTAAGAATGATACTTAAATAGAAGGTGAATATTTTAGGAAGTTACCTAAAATAGAAAAGATACTATTTAAGAATGATACTTAAATAGAAGGTGAATATTTTAGGAAGTTACCTAAAATAGAAAAGATACTATTTAAGAATGATACTTAAATAGAAGGTGAATATTTTAGGAAGGTTACCTAAAATAGAAAAGATACTATTTAAGGAAGCTACTTAAATAGAAGGTTACTATTTTAGGAAGGTTACCTAAAATAGAAGGATAATATTTAGGAATGTACCTGAAATAGAAAGATAGTTAACTAGTAAGATGAGTCTAAAAGCAACTCATAAGTTAACTAAAGATAAACCAACTAGGGTACATAAGAAGTAATAAACAATTACTTGTACCTAAAATGATATCTTTGCATGACTGTAGGTTATACCAGAAGTGCAAAAGAAGCAAGCTAAGGTAAGGAATTACGTTCCTAAACACCTTTGTGTATCTATTCTTTGAAAACTCTATCGAGTCTTTTCAAAATTTTACTATCATGTGGCGATAGTGTTTTATAAAATATTTCCTAGACATGAAACGTCTTTTGGAGATCTTATCTATGATATGTGTTGTTCATAGATATCTGAAGTATTGACTTTGCTTATGTGTATTCTGGTTTAACATGAATGCACTATATGAATTGTATGAATGTACATGCATGTCAAGATTATATAAATTGATATTGGACTTGTATGATATGTGTTACGTACTTGTCTATACTTTATGCGCACTCGACATCAATGTAGATGATCGGATGGGAAGTACTCAATGTAGGGTAAATCCTGAATAACAACTATAATATGGATTTGTAATGCCACACTTCCTTGATTGAATTTTATCGTGATAACCTTTCGTTGAAATGCTTCGATTGAACCGTCATTCAGGTCATCTCCTCATAACTTCAAGGAGATCACGTAATGACTTACTGGGCATCTTTCGCTCATTCCTTCATTCTTATTTTTCCTCCAGGAATGAGAATAAGGATGGAAGATCGTTGTAGGAAAGACGGCGATCAGTGAAGAGTTATAGAAGATTTATTGACGAACCAGAGTTTTAGTTTAGTTTAAATAAAGCTAGTAGGTTTTACTAGTCGTTACATTTGATTCTTCCGCACTTATGTAACGTTTATTACTTTAGTTACCGTTGAGTTGGATAAGTTTGAATTATTAAGTTACCGTTTGATTTGGATATTTAAATGTTTAGTATCCGTTGAGACCCTATTTTGGGTATTTATTCATATTGATGAATATTATTAAATCAAGAAAATTCTGGATCGTTACATACCCTCCTCTAATTGTGAAGGTATGTCTACAAGTCTTTCTCTCTACAATACACTATCTAGTGATTCTCTCCATACAAATACTGATTCTTACATCTGAGTGTTATATCGAGATAACCTCCGCATCCCTAACGGTACTATTTTGCAGATATTATAAAAGGCTCGATGCTTTTTCTTTAACCTTTGTCACCCATTTACGAGCCGATTTTCATGGCGTCAATCGGTTGTATAAATCATTTTATCGAGTGAAGTAACATAGAAGAAAAAAAAAATACTAACTTGATGCTTTATTTATTAGTAAGTAAGATGAGTAATAATTAATTTTTTTAAATATGATAAAAAATAAAAAAATGATAATTATCTATCTAAAAAATTGTTTCAATTATTTTATAATTCTAGTGGTTATTTGGTTAACATGAATGAAATTTTAATCATTTAATGTCAATTTAATTATTATATAAAAATATTTTCTTAAAATTGTCTGTAATTAATTAAGCTATAAGTAGTCATTTATTTATTACAAAGGAGTAATTCATGTTCGAAAAATGCCAATTTTCTAATACACCATCCTATTAAGAATATCAAATACTTTAAAATATAAAATGAAAAGTTATGACTTACGTATAATATAGCCATAAACTCTTAATATGGAATGACGTGTCTCATAAAACATACACTCTCCGATCCGCGATCCCTAATTGAATGACGATTATTTTCGAATTTACTTTTAACTAATATTTTGTTTGTTTCGTTTAAATTTTATTAGTTTAACTTTATACGAAGATTAATAAAAATAAATATTATGAGTATAAAAGGTAAATTATAAGCGAGAAAGGGAATAGAAAATTTTTATTATTAGAATTACATGGGTTTTATAATAAAAATCAGTGTTATAAAAGACCTCGCCTAAGGGCGCCTAGGTCCCGTCTAGGCGCTAGGCCCGTCTCCAACGCCTAGTTCTAAGCCCCGCCTAGATCCGACTAATTTCGATTAATTCCGACTAGTTCCCGCCTAGGCGCTAGGCCCGATTCCGCCGCCTAGCATCCGCCTAACGCTTTTTAAAATCTTGATAAAAATGAGTGAAAACCTAACAATTTAGCGGGAAAAAATGCTGTGCAGGTTGGTACACACGAAGCATTATTAATCGATGGACACATGCACTGGATATACCCAGTAACCAGTTGATGGCACAGCTCATTATCGGCATCTATCGCTTTTCTTTCCGCCTGCCTTCTTGCAGATCAATTATTTCCACCTACGTCCCAGCCTTAGTCAGGTAAGCAGACTGCAAATTTGTTGATTTTGTTGTACCTTTTTTTTTTAAATGACTAATCCTTCTTTCGACCCATTTCAAGCTTCACTTTTTACCAATACGAATATCTCGTTAAAAGCTTCACCTTTTCTAAAATGATAAATAATCTTTACTATTACACCCATTCATTCTCTCTGCTATTTCACTTTTATAATCACAATACTTTTCAAATTTACTATCTCCTCCACTCATTCTCTCTCCTATTTTATTTTTACACTCACAATATTTTCTCTACTTACCTTTTTCTTAATTTACGTGCCGACCCTAAATAGTAAAGCATATAATGGGACGGAGGGAGTAGTTACTTTCTCTCTCCATTCTATTTTAAATTAGATTTTTTGTTATTTTATTCTTTCTTATCTCAAATTTCAAATTGGAGTATCCAAATAATTTTATACTTTTATATTCAATAAAACTAAATTGTTATACTCAGAATAGTAATTCACTTAGTTTCCTTAATGTTGAATCCAAAAAGTTAAGTTGATGGATTTAAGGTGTGACGAAGTGATTATGAAATTGTCAATGACTTAACAAACAAAGTAGAAAAACAAAAACGAGTGTTGTCAATATTATTATCAACGCTAATGATAACACTATTCACACAAATTCAAAAGACGAAAATAATTAAGATATTTTAAAGTATCGAAAATAAAATAAACACAAGATATATAATAGATGTTTCTCAAGTTATATAAATATAACTTGAGGGTGCCAGTATGACAATACCTTTTTTATAAAATAAACTTTCGTTACATGATCGAAAAGTTTCCTAATGTTTTTCAATCAATAGAAAAATGGAACAACTATTATAAAACACACTCTTTATAAGAACTCTTTATATTAGACGCAGAAAACTCTATAAATGAGAGTTATTCACTATAACTCACTGGTGTTTGATAGAGTGTTGTCAACATATGAGACAACACTGAGAGATTGTGTTCTATATTGTGCAAATCTCAACTTATGTATTGGGTGAATTGAAGTGTAAGATGTTTGTACTTATATAGGTTTCTAGAACTTGGAGCATACTCAATCTCGCCAGAAATAGAGAAAAGTGTAACCACCTTTTCACTTTTAGCTCCACCTTCCATGTTTGTAGGGAGACTTGGTATTCCCTTGCTTCATTGCTTGTACATTCAAGCTTTTTCAGCCTTTTACACGTTATCTTCGATCCCTCCAAATAAATAAGCCTCTAACAACTTTACTTCATATCCACCTTTACACATAAATGATAATTTAATTATGAGTAACACCGGTGTTAACACTACTAATAACAGTATTTGATTAAATAGTGTAAGTCAGTCTCACACTCACTTATGTAAAATAATTCATGGTCATCCTCACCAACGACGAGGAAGACGTACATGGCCAACTTTTGACTGTCAGCTGTAAGAGCATAGCAAACCTTTGATAGAAGCGGTTCCAAATTTCAATTCTTTTTTAAAAAACCAAAAAAGGGGGGGGGAGGGTTCCAAATCCAATCCAAGCAGCAAGAACTGAAACTGCTTTTGCAAGAATTCACCCACAACTCATGTAGCAATGGATTGTCAGTTGTTAATCCACGTACATTTCCCTATTTTTTACTCCCTCCGTCTCACCTCACTTAAGAAAACTTTTCATTTTGGGCGTCCCACTTCACTTAAGAATTTCCAAAATGGAAACCTTAAATCACTATTCTCTTCACTCATTCTCTCTCCTATATTATTTTAACACAATATTTTGGGGGAAACTAGTTTCTCCCTAAATTATAAAAAGTCCTGTTTTTTTAAACTGTTCCTATATTCGTCAAATACTTGCAAGTTGAAAAAAATTAGACTTTTTATAATTTATGGAGAAACTGATTTCTCCCAAAACTTGCTCTTATTTTAATACTCACAACATCATTATAATTTACTATTCCCTCCACTCATTCTCTCTCCTATTTAATTTTTCACACTCACAACACTTCTTTCACTCATTCTCTCTCCTAATACTATAATAATATTTCTTAATTTCCGTGTCATTTCAAAATTTCCTAAATAAACTGGAACGGTGGGAGTATATCTTAAATTATAATTAATTTTATTTTAATTGGGCCTCATATATGAATTAAATTAACCCTAATCATTAACAACTTGGTAAGAGCCGAAGTTCACAAAAGAGAGGTTTCAGTACTTGATCTAATCGTACAAACAAGTTGTTGTTACATTGCAGCCATCGATTCATGCCGCCCATACCCAGAAAATGCAACCACTATCAATCCCGTCCGGCCATCAAGCTAGAAAATGTAACCACTATCAATGCCCACCCATAATCCCTATAAAATGTAACCACTATCACTGTCATCCAGTGGCGAATCTACACCTAAGCTATTGGTGGTGTCAATTTCTCTCCGGCTGTCGGCTGTCGCCCACTCATATAGCAACTTGTGATTTTTTAAGATTCCTTTGCTGGCGGTCGCCCAATCATACAGCAACTTGTGATTTTTTGAGATTCCTTTGCGGGCGGTCGCCAAGCTGTTCACCGGCGGTCGCTCGATTCTTCAGTGTTCCAAATTATCTATTAATCAATTTTTTTCTAAGCAAAAATGTCGTCGTTTTGTAAAATTTTTTTGTTTTTTTTTTGGTGCCAGTGCACCATCAGGCACAATATGTGTCGCACACAGTGAAATCTGCCCCTGCTCTCGTCTGGCCAACAAGCTAATGTAACAATCTCGGCAACAAATTTGTGGCCACAGTGATTCGTGGATACCACCGACGATCTTTAACATAGAATATGGAACTGAAAGCAAAAAAATTTACTTACAAGGAACAACTTACCATTACAAAACATAAAATGATAAAACAAAAGAAATTGAACTCATGATCATATACTAATTTACATTAAACCGGGATTCTCAAGTCTACAACAACAACACTTATGTTGTCTTTGCTACCCCTTGCCATGGCCAACTCCGCTAGAAGTGCTGCAGCTACTGTAGATCTCCCTTCGTTTACGGATTCTGAACTCCCTTCTTCATTATTGACGGCCCTCGATTGAGATGAGGACCTCCGTCTCATCCGCCCGTTCAAACATCGCCTCACCACCTCGCATGCAAAGTCGTTAGGTATAACGTCCCACAGACCATCGCTACCTAATATAAGAAACTCATCTTCTTTAGTCCGTTCGCTCACTATCACTTCTGGTTGTGCTATTACGTACGGTTTCAGATGCTTATCACCTGCATTCATTTCGAACACAATTATTCAGATGTACGTATAAATGATAAATGACAACTTGCTACCATTAGATAATATATCTCAGATCTCTAAAATAAACAATAATAGACTAATATGTTATGTGATATTCCCTAAATCCTAAACTCTACATCGAAAATATGTAAAAATTTAGTGTGTTATATAGAATATCAATATACTATTATTAAATATCAAATCATTCATTGAACTTTTGAAAAATACGTTAGAGAGGGAGCATAACGAAATTTTTAGGGGTCGTTTGGTAGCCCTTTCTTATTAGGACCAGATAGGATTATTAGTTCAATAAGCTTGATGTTTTTTAGATTAAATGCAATCGAAATAATAATCCTAACAATCCAGATAAGACCTCTTATCATCTCTTATCCCTTCATATTTATCAAAAAAAAAAATTATTAATCCCTGAATTAATAATCTCTTCACTATTAATACGTGTTGGCTACCAAATGAGCCCTTAGTGTTGACTATTCCCGGTCCAATTTAAACGTGTTCGGGCATCAAATTAATAATTTATCGATGCAAAATGAATTAATTTTAATAATTTTGTCAATACAATTCTAAAAGTTGTCATATTATTTAAAATTGTTAGGTAAAAAATTGAAAAAGTTTGAATATTCATTTAGTATTACATGCAAGTTAGGACACGTACCTATTGATCTTGACACAGCAAGAACGCCTAAAACTCGTTGACCGTTCCAGTCAATGACCCTCCCGCCAGAGTCTTCAATTCTCTTCAACTCATCTGGTCTATCAGGCTGTGAAAATTACCAAAAATTAGGTCAATAAAAATGGAAAAATTAATCACTGATTATGTATTAATTGTATATATTATTTAAATTATGTTACCTTATGATCATTGGACAAGGCTACGGGGACTCCGCCACGTGAAATCACAGCTCTAGAGTCGCCGCAGTTTGCAACCGCCACCACTTCATCTCCTACCACCGCCACCACCGCTGTTGAACCAATCGAGCCAACCGCCTCAATATTCATCACTTCTTCGTCCATTTTCCGGAAACACTCCACCATTACCTTCTCCCAGTCCACTCCCTTTCTCTCCACCGTCTCTTCCTCCACCACCTCTCTAACCATCAAACGGTGTAACCGGTTACAACAAGCATGCGCTACATTAGAACCACCGTGACCGTCGTACACTCCATAAAAATCATATTTCATTGAATTAGGTGCCACAAATCCGAGTTCTACCGCCACCGCATCTTCCATTTCTCTCCTCCGTCCGATCACCGATATTGATCCGTGTGAAATCCCCGGATTCTCTCTCTCTCCAGCCATATTCACATCGGTCTCCGACGACGACGACACCGGCGGTCCAGCAGAGGATGCCGTAGCTATCTCCGACTGTTTCTCCGTTATGTCTCCTCTCTTCTTCTTACAAGCACAATTATCTTTAAAATCAGATTCTGATTGACCTATAGATTTCAATCGCCGGATTTCCATACGTTTCCGGCGAATATGTTTAGATGCCTTGTTAGATAAACTAGTTTTCCGGCAATTACTTCCCGGGGAAGAGAATGTGTGTTCAGGAATATTGATCATCATATGAGAGGGATAACTCAAGTTAGGATTTTGATTTCCAAAACAAAATTGTGAAATGTCAAATTCCCACATGAAAGGTACAAATAGGGACCGTCAGACCTCAAAAGCATTAAGGAATCAGAGCCGTTGATTTGAATCAGTCCGTTAGAGGAGTCCAGGTGTCGGGAGATGAGGAATTCGGCGGTCAAATACGGGAAACAGCGCCTCAACCCGTAGCCTCGCTCGCAGTGTGACGACGACACACGTAAATGGACCAGATATTCGGGTAACTGGAACACGTGGCGGTGAATCGTGAATTATGTGATTAGGGGAGTTTGGCGGGAAAAAGGTGTGGGGCCCAAGTGGGATCTCCAGAAGGGTTTACGTGTCGTTGGATCCAGAGAGTTTGCTTTTGATTTCTGTGGGAATGTGGCGGTTGGGGATGATTCCGTACCGTCTTCGATTTTACTTTTTTTTTTATTTCTTTTTATTTATTTTTTAGACAAAATCTTATAAATTCAAAAACTCATTAATTATTCTTTCAGATTCTTACAAATAAAAACTAATTTATTAATAATAATAATAATTTGAACAAAAAAAATTAAAGTGACAAATATTTAAAAATAAAAATTTCTCCTAAAAAATAAATAAAAGGAATGGAGGGAGGGAGTACTATACAATAATAAGATTTTACTTATTACCCTCAAATCAAAAGTTTACTCCCTCCGTCCCGCTCGAAAGGGAAATTTTGCCTCCTAACACGGAAATTAAGAAATGAATAAGAAAAGTGATGTAAGAAAGAGAAAAAAGGTTAAATGTTGTGAGTATGAAAAATTAAATAGGAGAGAGAATGAGTGGGAGGAATAGTTAGGAGAGAGAATGTTGTGAGTGTAAAAGTAAAGTAGGAGAGAGAATGAGTGGGGTAGGAAAAGTAAAAAAATAATAAAAACTTTCCTTTTTGGGGTTGTGCCCTATTAAATGGAACGCCCAAAAAGGAAATTTGTGCCCTTTCAAACGGGACGGAGGGAGTATTTCACTTTAAATTCATATTAATTCAACTAGTTTAACTCCCGTGCGATGCATGGATCGTTACTAATACTCAAAATAAGAAAATTAAAATAAAACAAACATAAAATCGAGTTATTTTTATATATTGTGAAAAACTTTCTTGCATACTATATTGTCAGTACAAACATCAGAGTGGTCAGTATGGAATTGAATGCATATTTTTTATGTAAAACATATTTATTGTGTATTGAACTTGATATGTGCGTAATTTGCCCACAGTATCACTTAGTTTCGCCAACGATTGAAAAAGCGTAATCAATCTAGTTATAAGTCTCCACATCTTTCTCTTCAACTGCAATTCGGAACTCTTGACTCTAGTGATACTCCAAACAAACAAATTACATGGAATGAAATGAAATTTTCAAGTATCATCAATTTTTATTTTTGAGAAGATATTTTGTTCTTGAACCGTACTCAACTTCTACATCCCCGTTTGATTTTTACATATTTCTTTTATGTTATTGTTATATAATCATGTTTTTTTTATCTCGAAATTTATTAAATTTAACATTACGAAAAATTATTTCACTATCAAATAAATAAATGCTCCCTTAGTCCCATTTTAAACTTCCTTTTCTTTTAATAAAAGGTGGCCCATTTTAAATTTAAAAAAGTACAATGAAATGTTTTTAATATTTTTATATTCAATGGTCTTATATGTCATACTCACAACAACTATTCACTAATTACTTTGTACCCAACTTTTTACACTTTATAATAAAACCATTCATCTCTTTAATATCCTAAACAATTTTGTAACGTTTAAAATATGACAAAAATTGAAGAAAAAATTATTAATATTTCTATTATAAAATAATATTTTTTTCCCTTTATTTTCGTATAAATGTAGAGATTAATAATATGACATAGAAAAATAAGAAAATACAATAAACTATAAACAAATAAGTATATAATAATATACAAATATTATCAATATTTAAAATTTATTCTAAAAAATGATGAATACTATGCAGGTTCGGGTTAAATGGGACGGTTCGAGCTACTCTCAAATCCACCCCAATCCCACCTGATTTAAAAGAAAACATTTTCAAACTCTTTTCATTAGACGCGGATCATTGCGGGTTTAAAATGGATTCAAAAATTTTATCAACCCGTTTTTTACTTACAAAATTCTTTAAATAGGGCATTATCAAGTTAAAGCACATACTAACACTGTTTTCCTAGAATTGGGTCAAAAAAAGTAATTTGATGTCGCTATTTCAAAAATTTTAGTTACTTGAGACGGAAAATATAATTTTCCCTTCTAGTTAAAGTACATAATAATGAAATTTTTTGGAAAAAAAAAGAGTATTATTTTTTGGTGATTTATTTTGAGTTGAAAGTAATATTCATTTTCGAAATGAAGAAAATAATTTTTTTTTGTATAATGACATTTTTTAAAGTTGACTTGAGACGAAAAATATAATATTTCATCTTTAAATTAAAAAAATGTTATATCAAATGACTTCCACAATTTTTTTTTTATCATTAATCTAAAGTTCTTTAATAAAAACCCATCATTTTGTAAAAGAGATCCATAGAAATTGTTTCTTAAATGAAACCAAGATTAATAATACATCAAATTTTGATAAAATACAAATTAAAACATAAATATTTCTAATAACTATATTTGTAGCCAATAATAAGATTTTTAATAAGATTTTTACTTTCACTAATATACTTCAACTACTCTTTAAATTAAAAAATGTTATATCAAATGACTTTCACATTTTTTTTATCATTAATCTAAAGTTCTTTAATAATAACTCATCATTTTGTAAAAGAGATCCATAGGAATTGTTTCTTAAAAAAAAAAAAAAAAAAAAAAAAGCTGAGCGAGAAGAACTTAATATAAAATGTTTTGTAAAAAAATAAACTCAATGAAAATTCATAATCATATGTTTTTCATTATTTCTACAGTACTTTTAAGAAAAAAAATTGCCCTTCTATTAAAAAATGAATATTTCTTTCATCCCATAATTAATACTACTTTCTATATCAAAAAAAAAAAAATAAAAATTGATTCCTTTGCCTCAAGGAATGTACTTGTCTAAAAAATTAATATTTATTTTCTGAGACGAAGAAACTAACATTATAAAAATTAATTTTTACAAAATACTACTACTTCGGCTATAGAAAAAAAAAATACTATTTTCGTCCCAATGAATATTTTATAAAATATTACTTAATTTGTTTAAAAAATTAATGTCATATTTTGAAACAAAGGCACTAACATTACAACATTTCAAAAAAGAATATACTTTCGATTCAAAATGAATAACCTAAAGATAATACAACATTTTTTATCCGAAAAAATGATCATTATTCCCTTCATCCCAATTAATATTTTAAAAACTAATACTACTTCATTTTAAAAAATTAATATTTTAAAAAAATTAATATTTTAAAAAATAATACTACTTCATTAGCCTCTGCAATTAATGTTTGTAATGTTAGTGCATTCGTCTCAAAATATGACATTATTTTTTTAGGCGAATAACGTAGTATTATTTTTGTAAATGTTCATTGAGCCAAAGGAAGCAATGTTAATTTTTTTTGGACATATAAAAAAATTCTATTTTGTAAGGAAAAAAATTATTTCAATTCAAAAATGAATATTACGTTCGTCCCATAATGAATACTACTTTCTATATCAAAAGAAAATTGCTTCCTTTGCCTCAAGGAATTTACTTGTCTAAAAAAATAATGATTATTTTTTGACACACGAAGACACAAACATTATAAAGATTAATTTTTGCAAAATATTACTACTTCAGCTATAAAAATAAAATACCATCTTCATCCCAATGAATATTTTATAAAATATTAGTTAAGTTGTTTAAAAAAGTAATGTCATATTTTGAAACGAAGGCACTAATATTACAATATTTCAAAAATGAATATTACTTTCGAATCAAAATGATTAACCCATAAATAATACTGCATTTTTTTTTCAAAAAAAAAAAGAGCATTATTTCCTTCAACCCAATGAATATTTTAAAAAACAATACTACTTCATTCGCCTCTGCAATTAATGTTTGTAATGTTAGTGTCTTCGTCTCAAAATATTACATTAATTTTTTAGACGAATAAAGTAGTATTATTTTTAAAATGTTTATTGAGACGAAAGAAGCAATTTTCATTTTTTTTGGACATATAAAAAAATTCTACTTTTTTTTAAGAAAAAAAATTTCCTTCAATTCAAAAATGAATATTACTTTCATCCCATAATTAATACTACTTTCTATATAAAAAAAAAATTCCTTCCTTTGCCTCAATGAATTGACTTATCTCAAAAATTAATATTTATTTTCTGACACGAAGACACGAACATTATAAACAATAATTTTTACAAAATAATGCTACTTCGGGAAAAAAAGAAATTAATATATTCGTCCCAAGGAATATTTTATACAATATTACTTAATATGTTTAAAAAATTAATGCCAAATTTTGAAACGAATGAACTAACATTACAAATAATAATTTCTATTTAAAAAGTAAAATTATGATTATTATTATCATCATTTATAATAAAAAAATATACTTCACACTTAATTAATTAAAAAAAAGATATTGAAAAATTAAAAAGAAAAATAAAAAAATTTATATTTAAAAAAGATTGTTTTTTTGTGTCCAAATTAAATGAAATTAGTCTCTAATTAAAGAGAAAAAAAATTATGAATTTTGGTGTAAAAATATTTAAAATTTTTTTTTATAAAATAATTGAGGTCAAAAAAAGGGGATGAAAAAAAAAATTCGAAAATAAACTGGCCAATCATAGTGCGACACGTGTCACGATATTAAAAAAAAAAGGAAAAAACGTTACGCGTACATGCGCCTTTGTCGGCGCGTGTGACGCACGCGCCCAATGACAGTGTGCCATGTGTCTCTCAGCGTTGATTATTGCGAATTTGCCACCGCGTAAAATTACTAAATTGCCCCTGATTTGGGCGGGAGTTTGGCAATCCTCCTTTTATATATATATAGATTAACATATTATTATGAAAATCTTGATATTATTAAACAATTTATAAATTATTATTGTTTAATAATTAAAAATACAATGTATAATAATTTTAAGAATTGGAAAAGATATCTAAAAAATTTATAGTTAAAATTCAATTGATTTGACTATTAAAATTAAATTTAGATAAATTTTCAAGAGATAATGGATAATAGAATTAATTTTTGTGCCAACTCATTCTCATATTTTTATTAAATGTAAAACACTTGCTATGAAATAATAACATAAATTTTTATAAATTTAACTTATCTACTACTCCCTCCGTCCCATTCGAAGTGTCTCAATTTTTCTTTTTGGGCGTCCCATTTAAAGTGTCTCAATCTCAAAATGGAAAGTTTTTATTATTTTTATACTCTTCCTACCCCACTCATTATCTCTTCTACTTTACTTTTACACTCACAATATTCTCTCTCCTAACTATTCATCCCACTCATTCTCTCTCCTATTTAATTTTTCATACTCACAACATTTAACCTTTTTCTCTTTCTTACCTCACTTTCCTTAATTCCCGCGCCGATCTCATTTTGAGACACTTCGGGCGGGACGGAGGGAGTATTAATTAAAAATAAAATTGGTATATAATTAGAGTGAAATAAGGACTTGGATTTGTAGTTGTGAAGAGATTCCAACACGTGTCCGCTGCTATGGCACCGAGTCTAGGAACTTGTAGGTTGTGTCATCAAAGATATTTATTTTTTAATTATTTTGTGGCGGCAAAATTAGTGTCATCAAAGATATTTATTTTTTAATTATTTTGTGGCGGCAAAATCACTAATTTTAGGTTCGCATGTTTGAGAGCATAAAGTTGAGACGAGAATGCATATTCATAGTATCTCTGACATCTCTCATCTCTGACGGTGATGTATTTAATTCTCCATTTTCGCGTAAAATCTATCTATATACTCCCTCTGTTCCGGAACAATGTTCACAAACACTGTTTGCACTGGTTTTAAGGAGGGAGTATTATATTGAAAGTGTTGTGAGTGTGAAAATAAAATAGGAGAGAAAATGAGTGGAGAGAATAGTAAATTATAATGGTGTTGTGAGTATTAAAATAATGTAGGAGAGAGAATGAGTGGAGGAAATAGTAAAGATTCCTTTCCATTTTAGGTAAGTTTTAAATGTGTGAAGTAAGTTTTGGGACGCCCAAAAGGGAAAGTGTGAAGATTGTTCCGGGACGGAGGGAGTATAATAATAAGATTGTGGTAATTTTTGTGGCTTCGAGGGGCATTTTCGACATTTCACACGGTGGCAAAGTGGCAAATAATAAGGCCAAAAAACCACGTGGCGTCGTGTTATTGGCCAAAAAAAATTTTTTTTTTTTTTTTAATTCAGTTTGGACAAATGTCGCCTAACGGGGGAGGGGCATTTTGGTCATTTCGTTGGCGCGTGTAATACACGCGCCGACAAGGGGGCGTTTCCTCAGCATTTTTTTTTTTTTTGTGGTTTTTGACACATGTCAACACCCCATTTGCTGTACTAATTTTGAAAAAAATAAATTTATCCCATTTCTTTGACCTCAATTATTATATATTAAAAATAATTTTTTTGTTTTTTTACATCAAAATTCATAATTTTTTTTTTCTCTTTAAATAAAGACTATTTTCATTTGATTTGGACACAGAAAAAAAATCATATTTAAAAATATAAATTTCTAATTATCCTTTGTTAATTTTTCTTTTTCATTTTTCAATATGGTTTTAGTCAAAATTATTTAAGTGTGAAGTATATTTTTTATTATAAATGATAATGGTAATAATATTAATTTTACTAAGAATATAAAATAACATAAAAGTGATGGGGTATAGGATAATGCGTTGGAATGGGTAATATGGTTATTGGTTTATTTTAGTTCGATACATTAAACAACTTATTTATTTTATTTTTAAAAAAATTGAAGCATAGTAAATAAAATATTAATTAATTTTATTAACAATTATCCAAATAAATTGGATAGCAAATGATTTATTTTGTTTCTTATTTTTTTGGTGTAAAAAAAATCAAGAATATGAAATAAAATAAAAGTGGTGGGATATAGAATGATGAGTTGAAATGGGTTGAATTATCTATATATATATATATATATATGGGGGATTGTGATGAATGTGGGTTTTGGTTTCGATTTAATAAGTGAGATGGGGTAATTACTTTTATTAACAATTATCCAAATAAAGTGGATAGTAAATGATTTATTTTGTTTCTTATTTTTTTTTTAAATTATGAGAGCCGTAAATTACACGGGCATAAAGAGGCGCGTGAATGCATTTTTTTTTAATTTGATAAATTTAGTTTTTTATTTTTCATGGTCTTTGTAGTAAAAATTAAATAAGTGTGAAGTAATCTCTATCTATCTATATATAATAATAAGATAGTGGTAAATTGTTTGCCATTGAGGGTATTTTAGTCTTTTCACGTTGTGGCAAAAATGCAATTACCAAGTAAAAAAGCGAGGTGGCAAGTCAGTTATTGGTCATCTTTTTTTTTTTTTTAACCAATATGGACACGTGTCGATCGTATGCGGTGGGGCGATTTGGACTTTTATTTGGCGCGTGTATACCACGCAGCCAAACGAGGCGCGTTCTCACAACATTGTTTTTTTTTTTTTTTTTTTTTTTTTGGACACGTGTCAACAAACCATTGGCTGGATGGATTTAAAAAAAAAATTATCCCATTTCTTTGACCTCAATTATTATATATTAAATTTCTTTTTTTAATTTTTTTTTTTACACCAAAATTCATAATTTTTTTTTCTCTTTAAATAGAGACTTCTTTCATTTGATTTGGACAAAGAAAAAAATACCTCTTTTTTAAATATAAATTTGTTAATTATCCATTACTAATTTTTATATTTCTTTTTAGTGAAAATTAATTAAGTGTGAAGTAATTTTTTTTTATAAATGATAATAAAAAAAATTCTATTTTTAAAATTTATTATTATTTTTTTTTCACCAAAATTCATAATTTTTTTTTCTCTTTAAATAGAGACTTCTTTTATATGATTAGGGTAATAATATGAGAGAAAGATGGGCCAAATATATAAGTTAACCTATGTTTTTTTCATTTTTTTTTGGTAATAGTTGATTTCCATAATATTTTTGTAATTGATCTTACATTTGTGTTTATGTGAAGATGATTAATGAAAAAAAGTAACATCGTTTTTTACTTTCGTTTGAACCATTTATTGATATAGGTATAAACAATTTTGGTATATTTAATATTATTTCATTTGGAAAGTAGGTATTTGTTGAATTAATTTTTGGACATTTATTTGAGAAATGAGAAAATTAGTATAATAAAATTTTAGTCCAAAATTAGATTAGTTTCTTGGTTTAATTTTTTCATTAAATTAAAACTCATATTAGAAGTTAATTTAATATAATTTCAGAAATGAGCATAAAATAATTAGTTATAAATCGCTATCTTTCTCTCTATAAAATGACTTGCATAAGTTTTAAAATGTACAAGGGCACATTTGTAGTTACTTGGTTAGGGTTGAAAATCTATAAAGGGCAAAAAGATTACTGAAAATGAGTAGCTAATTTAAGAAGCTTTGTACATCATGTTAAACATACATATATGCACACACTAAAACACTTTAGAACAAAATATCAACTAACTAAATAAGTTATAATCTAATTTTTTATGAAATAAAATAAATTGCTTTTATTAACAATTACCCAAATAAAGTGGATAGTAAATGATTTATTTTGTTTCTTATTTTTTTTTTGGTTAAAATTATGAGAGCCGTAAATTACACGGGCCTAAAGAGGCGCGTGAATGCATTATTATTTTAATTATTTTTTGTCACGTGTAAACACGCATGAAAGGCAAAAAGATTACTGGAAATGAGTAACTTATTTAAGAAAATTTGCAAATCATGTTAAAGATACACATGTGCACAAAGAGTAAAACACATTAGAACAAAATATCAAGTAATTAAATGAGTTATAATCTCAATTTTTATGAAATGAAATAAATTACTTTTTTGAACAATTACCCAAATTAATTGGATAGTAAATGATTTATTTTGTTTCTTATTTTATTATTGGTTAAAATTATGAGAGCCTTAAATTATACGGGCCTAAAGAGGCGTGTGAATGCATTAGGGTTTTTTTGTTAACATTGGACACGTGTCGTTCGTGTGTGGAAGGGCAATTTCGATATTTCTCTTGCGCGTGTACTTCACGCGCCGACAACGGTGCGTTTATGCAGTTATTTTTTCTTTTATTCTTTGAGAATTTTGCCACGTGTCGCCATTTGATTGGCTGGCTGAATTTTGGAATTTTTTAACATCATATTTCTTTACCCTCGATTGTTTTATAATAAATTTATTTTTTAAACTTTTTTTACACCAAATTTCATAATTTTTTTTCTCTTTACATAGAGACTTCTTTCATTTGATTTGGACAGATAAAAAAAACCCTCTTTTTTAAATATAAATTTCTTAATTATCTTTTGTTATTTTTCATTTTTTTTTCAATATCTTTTTAGTAAAAAGTAAATAAGTGTGAAGTATTTATTTTTAATTATAAATGATAATATATATGGTTATTTAGTATAATAATAATTTATATCTATATATAAATTATATAAAATAAAATAAATGTGGGTTTTGGTTTCTATTAAAGAATATAAAATAAAATAAAAGTGGTGGGGTATAGGATGATGAGTTGGAATGGTGTTGAATTTTTATAAACAAAACAATTGTATATTTATAAAGTATACTCCCTCCGTCCCGCTAGAAGTGTCACTTTTTACCCAAAATGGCGTTCCGTTTGAAGCTTCGCCTTTTCTAAAAAGGAAATGTTTTTTTAATATTCTATTATCCCATCCACTATTCCCTCCACTAATTCTCTCTCCTCTACACTCACAACACTTTTTAAATTCACTATTTCCTTCACTAATTCTCTCTTTTATTTTCAAATTACACTCTCAACATTTTTTCTTCCCACCTATTTTCTTAATTTGCGTGCCGAGCTAAAAATGGTGACGCTTCTGCTGGAACGGAGGGAGTATATGGTTATTTAATATAATAATAATTTATATCTATATACTCCCTTCGTCCCACCAAGAGTGTCACCCTTTTAGGGGTGGCACGCAAATTAAGGAAAAAAAGAGGAAGAAAAAATGTTGTGAGTGTAATTTGAAAATAGGAGAGAGAATTAGTGGAGGAAATAGTGAATTTAAAAAGTGTTGTGAGTGTAAAGGAGAGAGAATTAGTGGAGGGAATAGTGGGTGAGATAATAGAATATTAATAAAACATTTCCTTTTTAGGAAAGGTGACGCTTCAAACGGGACGCCATTTTGGATAAAAAATGACACTTGGAGTGGGACGGAGGGAGTATATATATATATATATATATATATATATATATATATATATATATATATATATATATATATATATATATATATATCTCCCTCCGTCCCACTATACTGGACACCCAAGGGGTGGGTTCAAAAACCAAGGAAAAATAATAAAATAAAAAAATGTGTGGTGAAAAATGAAGAGAGAGAATGAGTGGGGTAAATAGTAGTGTTGGTTGAATAAATGTGTGGTAGAAAATGAAGAAAGAGAATGAGTGGTGGGGTAGAGTGAATATAAAAACTTGGTTATTTTTTGAAGGTGTCAAGTATAGTGGGACGGCCCAAAATGGAAAGAAGTGTCAAGTATAGTGGGACGGATGGAGTATATATATATATATATATATATATATATATATATATATATATATATATATATATATATATATATATGTGGGATTGTAATGAATGTGAGTTTTGATTTCTATTTAATAAGTGAGAGGGGGTAATATGGTTATTGTGTTTATTTTAGTTCGATATATCAAACAATTTATTTATTTATAATTTTAAAAAAATATTCTTTGAAGCATAGTAAATAAAGTATTAATAAATTTGTCGAATTTTCTATTCGTCTCAAAATATTGTGTATTTATAAAGACGAATATCGGGAAAGATGGCCATCATTTTTAAAATTTTGATTGAAGTGTATGTCAATATAATAAGAAATAAAGATAGTATAAATTTGTATTTTAAAATAGGGAGAGAAAGAAGTGGGTTGAGTTTGATGAGGAAGTGGGGGGTTAGGGAAAATTTCTTTTCATTTAACGAAGTTGTTAGGAATTTTAGGATTTTTATTTTTCTCCTAAAAATTAAATAAGTTACATTGAAAATAAATATCATAATTATGTTCATAATGAGTTAATGTAAATAAATATGACATAATTTTTTAGATGTATGAGCATGAGTTAATCGAAAGTTTCCATTTGAAAAAGAATGATATTAAATTTTATTAGAAAACTGTACTATTCTTTTGATATGAGCAAATCTTTGGTTTTTATTTACAAATTTCTCTTTATCAAAAATAAATAAAATATCACCTTTTTTTTACTAGATTTCCAATCTTCACCTTTTTTTACTAATTTCAATAACTTATTTCGTATGTGATAAACATGTTCGTGTGTTTTATTTACTTTTTTTAAATGATAAAATACTACAGAATTGTATATAGAGAAATGCATATTCCTTATGATTTTTTTTATTTCTATTTTATTGTTTTCTAATTGTTATGTACTGACAATGTAGTTTTTAAGGAAGTATTCCATAATTTATAAACGAATTGATTTTTTTATTTATTTTAGTTCCATTTTTTTCTTTTGAATATATAGTAATGCCCCGTGCATCGCACGGGAGTCAATCTAGTAACTTAAAATAACTTCATATAAAATATTTTTCGTAAAATAAGATAAACATATTTTTGACTATTTGGTAAATAAAATATTTTTCGAAAAGATTTTCATTTGTTTAATAAAAATATTTTTTGATAAAAACAAGAAATTTAATATAAGTTAAAATAGATAGGATGGGATAGGGTGATGGTCCTGATGGAGGTGGGATGGTAGGGTAGGAGGTGGAGATTAGTAGGGATGAGGTGGGTGGATGTGAGATAGGGTAGGGTAAGGGTAGGATATGGGTAGCATAAGGTGGTGGGAGAAATATACTCCCTCCGTCCCATCAAAACCGATACTTATTTCCTTTTTGATCCGTCCCACCAAAACTGATACTGTCCAAAATGGCAAAGAAATCTTCACTATTTATCCCACTCATTCTCTTTCCTATTTCACTTTTACACTCACAACATTCTCTCTCCTAACTATTCCTCCCACTCATTCTCTCTCCTATTTAATTCTTCATACTCACAACATTTTCTTTCACTTTTTCTCTCACTTACTTTTCCTTAATCTCCGTGCCCAGAAATTTGGTATCAATGTTGGTGGGTAGGAGGGAGTAAATGGTAAGATAGTGTGATGATAGGGTAGGGGTGGGGTAGGTGTGGGTAGGGTGAGTAGCCAAGAGTGTGAGGGGTTAGGATGGGTGGCCGAGAGTAGGGAAATGGGGTTGAGTAAGAGAGTTGTTTTAAAAAAATTAATTTAATTATTAGTAAAAAAAGTTTGATCGTGGGACGGGGTTGGTGGTTGGTGGGGTGGTGAGAGTTGTGAAAAAATAATGTTAATATAAATAAAAAAATTGCTTGTGAGTGGGGATTTGTTAAAATATAATTTTAAAATGAATAATATTTTTTTGACCTTTAGGTGGTGGTGGTGGTAGTGGGGAGTTGTTAAAAATAAATTTAAAATGATTAATTTTTTTTTACCCGACGTGGGGGGTAAGGGGGCGGTGGTGGTGAGTGGTGTGGAGCGGGGTGGAGAGTTGTTAAAAATAAATTTAAAATGATTAAATTTTTTTTTTTGACATGATGGGGTGGGAGACAGTGGTGGTGGTAGTGAGTGGAGTGTGGTGAAGAGTTGTTAAAAATAAATTTAAAATGATTTTTTTTTTTTTTTGACTCGACGTGGGGGTGGTGAGTGTAGTTGGGATGGTGGTGGTGGTGGTGAGTGTAGTTTGGGTTGGGGGTGGGGTGGGAGGTGGTGGTGATGGAGGGAGAATTGTAAAATCTAATTTTAATATAAATAACTTTTTTATAAGGGAATAGGATAGGGATGGTTAATTTGGTGTGGGTAACATGGAGGTGTATAAAAAGTTATGTGTGTGTGTGAGGATGTTACAATTTTATGAAAAATGTTTTATTTATGAAAAATTCGTAAGTAATTATATTTAAAAAAGTGAGAAAAATATTTTCCGTAAAACATTTTCTCCATTTTACGGTGATTAGCAAACAACGAAAAATGGTACACATTTGTCATATTTACAACGGAGCCTATATGAGATGATAATTTAAACTATAAATTTGGATGGAGATAATATAATACTCCATCTCAAGTGACTGTAAATTTATACTTTTTTCATACGTCGTGTAGTGTAGATTATTTTAAATGACAAAAATTTTATAATTGTATATTTAATGGTACATATTTGTCATATTTACAACGTCAATCCACTTACTATTCCTTCAATTCATTCTCTGTTTTATTTTAATTTTTATACTCGCAACACCTATTTCAATCATTATCTCTCATTTTATTATAATATTATTTCTTAGTTATTGTGTTTATAATTGTTGGAAATAATGTTTTAAAAATGCAAAATCAGTTTCAGCAAATTAAGATTGTGCAACTATCATGCAAGAAAAAAAATTAACATAACACAAAATGAGGAAAACGAAATTAATAAAGCAATTGAAGTTGGCATGTGCGAGTCGCGAGATTGTTGTCCTAAAGTCACTATCGTCTCGCTACGTATGGAGTTTAACGACGATTAGTGGCTACAAAATAAAACAGTTCAACAAGCTCACAACAACAAGTCTACTTTAGGTGTACGTCCGTAGAAATTCACGAACCTTACTTTTCAAAGATTGCCCAAATCTATAAATATATAATAACAATGTTTTGGTAAATAGAGGGCCATTGAGGGGCATTTTCGTCTTTTCACAACATGGCAAATTTGCAATTAAAAAGGACAAAAGGCCTTGGCCTGCCTTGGCCGGCCGTGGCCTTGGGCGTGGCCTAGAGGATTTTATCCCACATCGATTAAAAACCAAACTCAAATGTTATTCCTTCCCAATATATTGCTCAAGCTGGCCTAGGCATTGTCATTTCGGTCCGCCATGGCCCTTGCCCATGGCCTTGGCCCATTTTAACTAAAAAAAAAAATTATTGTGTATTTACAAAGAATATATGATCAAATAATTTTTTTATTAACATTTATAATTAAAAATATTAAAAAAAAATATTGTGTATACAAAGTATATATGATTAAATAATTGTTTTATTAAAAAAAATAAAAAAAATTTGGTGTACAAAAAATTTTTTTTTTCACCAAATTTCATAATTTTTTTCCTCTTTAAATAGAGACTTTTTCATTTGATTTGGACAAATAAAAAAATTCCTCTTTTTTAAATATAAATTTGTTAATTATTCTTTACTTATTTTTCAATTCCTTTTTAGTAAAAATTATTTAAGTGTGAAGTAATTTTTTTAATTATAAATTATAATCTATATCTATATCTAAAAAAACAATCCTATTTTTTTGACCTCAATTATTTTATAATAAATTATTTTTTTTAAAAAAAATAATTACACCAAATTTCATAATTTTTTTTTCTCTTTAATTTGACACTTCTTTCATTTGATTTGGATAAAAAAAACCTCTTTTTTAAATATAATTTTCTTATTTATCTAAAAAATATTGTCACTTATTTTTATTATTTGTCAAAAATAAATAATATTTTTTTATACAAAATAAAAAATATAATATTTAAGATGCAATTTATTTGTCCAAAAAAAAAAAAATAGAAATTGGCCTTGGTTGGCCGTGGCCTTGGCCCATTGGCCCATGCCCTCGCCCTTGGCCTCGGATCGGGCCTTTGGTCGGGGCTTGGATCAAGTTATTTTGTATCGGATTCGAATTTTGCCCTTAAGTCTTCGGGTTGAAATAAAAAAATTTTTTTTTTTTTATTCATTAGCCTTGGCTCGGCCTTGGCCTTGTCTTAGCCTTTACCGTGGCTCGGCCTTGACCTTGGCCGTGGCTCGGCCTTGGCCGGCCTTCTTTGGCGTGGCCTTGAGGAGTTTATCCCACATTGAATAAAAATCAAACTAAAATGTTATTCCTTCCCTATATAATGCTCAAGTTGGCCAAGGCTTAGTCATTTCGGCCGGCCGTATCCCTTGCCCATGGCCTTGGCCCATGCCCTCGCCCTTGGCCTCGGATCGGGCCTTGGGTCGGGGCTCGGATCAAGTAATTTTGGATCAGATTCGGATATTGGCCTTAAGTATTTGTGTCGGATTCAGATATTTCAAAATAATAAATTTAAATTTTTCAAAATATTTCATAAATTTATATATATATATATATATATCCAAAAAATATTACCACTTTGTTTTATTATTTTTCAAAAAAAAATTATTTTTTATACAAAATAAAAAATCTAAATATTAAGATATTATTTATTTGAAAAAAATCGGATTCGGATTTTGCCCTTAAGTCTTTGGGTTGAAATAAAAAAAAAAAATTTTTTTTTATTCATTAGCCTTGCCTCGGCCTTGGCATTGTCTTGGCCTTTACTGTGGTTTGGCCTTGGCCGACCTTCTTTGGCGTTGCCTTGAGGAGTTTATCCCACATTGAATAAAAAACAAACTAAAATGTTATTCCTTCCCTATATAATGCTCAAGTTGGCCAAGGCTTAGTCATTTCGGCCGGCCGTGTCCCTTGCCCATGGCCTTGGCCCATGCCCTCGCCCTTGGCCTCGGATCGGGCCTTGGGTCGGGGTTCGGATCAAGTAATTTTGGATCGGATTCGGATATTGGCCTTAAGTATTTGTGTCGGATTCAGGTATTTCAAAATAATAAATTTAAATTTTTCAAAATATTTCATAAAGTTATATATATATCCAAAAAATATTACCACTTTGTTTTATTATTTTTCAAAAAAAAATTTATTTTTTAAACAAAAAAAAATCTAAATATTAAGATATTATTTATTTGAAAAAAATAAAAAAGAAATTGAACTTGGGCCTTGGCTAGGCCGTGGCCTTGATTTGGCTCGGCCTTGGCCGGCCATGGCCTTCGCCACGTGGCATTAGGAGTTATCCCACATCGAAATGAAGGGAAAGTAATCAAAGGCTTGTGGCTCGCCCTTGGCCTTGGCCTTGCTTTGGCTCGACCTTGGTCGACCATGTCCTTGGCCGTGTGGGCTTGCCGCCTCCCTAGGAATGTTATCCCACATTGAAAGAAAATCAAAAAAATCAAAGGCTATTGCTATATAAGAGGCTGATGATGAGCAATTTATACCATACTTGGCTATGACATTTGGCATGGCCGGCCATTACCGTGGCCTTGCCATTTGCCTTGGCAGTGACTACGATTTTTTCCTAAAAATAGTTACAAGAAATTGTTAAAAATTCCTTTAAAAGGACTATATTTTGAAAAGAAAAAAAAATGGCTTCCGTTAACCGTTTTAACCGGATAAACCGAAATTCGTTAAATATTTTCTCTTTAAGTTGAGACTTCTTTCATTTGATTTGGAAAAAGAGAAAAAAATCTTTTGTTTAAATATATATTTGTTAATTATCCTTTACTAATTTTTCAATTTCTTTTTATTGAAAATTAATGAATTGTGAAGTAATTTTTTTTTATTATAAATAACAATAAAATAAATTATGTTTTTTTAATTTATTATTTTTTATTTCATTTTTCCACCTACATTCATAATTTTTTTTCTCTTTAAATAGAGACTTCTTTCTTTTGATTTGGACAATGAAAATTGAACGGAATAAAAGTGACGGGCTAGGCCCAACAAGCGAAGCCCAATTATTCAGACATTATTGCCACCACATCTCTATTAGGTCGGCCCAATTATTACTAGGCCCAAGGCCCATCAACACGATCAGTCGACCTAAGCTCATTGTCCGACCTACGAGGTCCCGACCTAGCTTGGTCCGACTCTACGATCCAGGTTCTATTTCGGGTACGGTCCAGCCCTGCCCATTAGTCAGGTCGACCTAGTCCCAACATGCGACCTCGACTTACTCATCAGTCAGGTCGACCTAAGCTCAACAGGAGACCTCGACCAACAAGCGTCGACCTAATGGGTCTAGTCCCAACAGGCGACCTCGACTTACCCAGCAAGCGTCGACCTAATCGACCTAAGCTCAACAGGCGACCTCGACCAACAAGCGTCGACCTAATCGACCTAGTCCCAACAGGCGACCTCGACTTACCCAGCAAGCGTCGACCTAATCGACCTAAGCTCAACAGGCGACCTCGACCAACAAGCGTCGACCTAATCGACCTAGTCCCAACAGGCGACCTCGACTTACCCAGCAAGCGTCGACCTAATCGACCTAAGCTCAACAGGCGACCTCGACCAACAAGCGTCGACCTAATCGACCTAGTCCCAACAGTCGACCTGGACCTACCCATCAAGCGTCGACCTACAGAAGCAGTCAGGTCGACCTAGTCCCAACAGGCGACCTCGACCAACAAGCGTCGACCTAATCGACCTAGTCCCAACAGTCGACCTGGACCTACCCATCAAGCGTCGACCTACATAAGCAGTCAGGTCGACCTAGTCCCAACAGGCGACCTCGACCAACAAGCGTCGACCTAATGGGTCCAGACGTACGCACCACTCTTTCCATAACCGGTTCCCTACAAATCAGGAGCCATTCAAGGACACGTTCTCCAATCATGTAACTGTCCCTTAAATTATGGAGCTCATGCAGTCATGCCAAAAATAACCGCCATCATCATGGAATTATAAATAGAGAACAACCACAACGGTTCAAAGGTAACTGCAATTTTGTCATTTGAATACGACTGTTCATTTACAATATTTGTTCTTCAAAACACAGATGCTTATTCTCACGCCGGAGGGTTTGCGCGGGGTAACTCCCCGCGCCCTAACGGTGTCTGTTTTGCAGATCGTCCGTTCGTTCGTCCAGGAATCCAACGCCGCGTTCCCGACTGATTAGGTACCCCGGTATCACCCATTTTATGCATCATCAGTTTGGTTCCATTGCCGGGAAACGAGAACACAAAGAACGGCGGACAGTGACAATGGAAAAATTCATGTACCACACGATGTATATACACGGAAGAACAGGGCCTGTTCAACAGGCCCTCTAATGGTGCCTAGTTTTATCAAATTCGTGGACTAGGTTGAGAGATTAACAACACATGCCGCCCACCGAAGCACTTGCACAAAAATCCAGGTGTACTCTATTTAAATATCTTGCTCACAAACAAATCGTATGTGCATAATTTTTTTTTATTTGCAATTAAATTGCCTGCCTGTGGATGTGAAATTGCTTAAATTGGGTGCCATCATTAACTTAGCCCATTTTTATACTTAGGCATTCACAAACAGTCCTAACTTCAACCTTTGAAAATATGTGGAAAAATATATGCATATATTGCTGCCATGATTACTGCTTTCATCAATTGCTTGGTTAGGGAAATAATAAAATTAGCTATTGGCGTGCAAGCATCTCAATCAGAATAAATATATGGGGCTATAACATGGATTGCCTTGACTTTTGCTTCGACATTAGTCTTTCTGGTAGTATTAGCATGCAATTAATGGCACTATTTTTCTCTCATGACATGTTGCTGCAAAGAATATGTGGGTGAGGCAATGCACGACTAAACACAACCACAACTCGATCAAGACAGGGCAATGCAACTCCATGCTCTATATGTTGAACTGAAGACAAATAAAATACCCAAAGAAGCATTTTATCAGCACGTGAAGAGTTTTGTTGGAGACCAAATACTGAAAATGGCAGTCTATAAATTGCTGGGGCAGGCTGCTCGAAACTCACCAAAAGCAGCCAACCAAATTCGTTTACCGGCTAAGACTTCAGCTCAGCATCTCCAGATAACAACAGCAAATTCATCTCATATTCCTTCCCCAGCAGCACAAATTTCTGCTGATTCAAGCAATATGGCCATCGACAATGTGGCTCAAGCATCGCGAGGGGTGGATCACCACTCAGATTCACATGGTAATGTGCTTATTCAAATGTTTTCTTCGAATTTGATTGCAGTAAATCAAGAACGGGACCGCACTTTCCATATGCATGGACTTAGCAAGCAGCAACAGCATATGCACTTCCCGCAGACATCTTTGCCCACCTACGGAAGTGCTGGTGGTGCAAATCAGATAGGAACAACAATAATAGGCCCAGATGACTTTTGGGGCAACAGCGAGAGAAGAAAGTAAATCACAGGCCAAGCAATATAGCAGGCCGAGCAGGACGTATCCATGCTTGAACTACCTGAGTTGAAGTACATCATGAAAACCAACTTACCTGTCAAGTACTATAGCTGGACGAACACACTTGCAGGACGAGCATGAGGATACGCCAAGAGCCATGTTGATAACCATCAAGATGTGCTTGACCTTGCCCAACTACCTATCACCAAATCGTTAAGAAAGCCACGCTCAATCAGACAAAACCCGACCCTTATCAGGTGCATTGGTTCCACATCTACGCTCAATTTTCTGAATCCAGTTTACAAACATACTAATATGCTTAAATATGAAATTTGTAAATTGTACTACGTGTATCTCTAATTTATTGCTTGCACATTTGCAAGGTAACAATAAACAAAGAAAACATAGGCCCGCGAGCAAATTCAGTAGCTAACCAAGGAAAGATCGAGCCGAAGGCAGGAACTACTAGCTCGATTCAAATTCCAGCACATTGCGGCTAAGTTTAACACAAGTAATCCAAGCAATCAGAGATCAGGCTTGAGGCGATGTGCAGCAAGAACCCCCTCAAATCAGCCCCAAGGAGATTGACAAGCAATCCAATTTAAATTGAAAGCTCAAACTCCGACATGAACAAATCTTGACCGCAAACATGAGGAGGAAATACGTAGGAGTGTCTGTGCTAATTATACAGCCTTTATACGTACGTCAAAAGAGACATCTGATCTAGAGGGAGAACTTTCATCTATTAGAAACCTGCTATCTACTCAGGCTACTTTAATTCATGGTTTAGCTGAAGGGGTTCACATTGATACCTCATCTGTCTCTGTTCCTGATAGTTCAGCTTCAAATGGTTTATCAAACGATGGAGATAGAAATCCTTCAAACCTAGAGAAATGGTTAATCGAGTTCCCTGACATCCTTGATGTCTTATTAGCTGAAAGAAGAGTGGAGGAAGCTTTGGCTACCCTTGATGAAGGTGAAACACCTGAAGCAAAAGAAAAGAAAACATTGAGTCCTGATGTTCTCATGTCACTGCAGACTGCTTGAACCATCTGTACTAAAACTGCCTTATCTCCCTTTCTAGACCTCTAAACGACAAACCGATTTTTTTGTATGAAAGTAGACACATGGACCTTTCCAACAAGTACCTTTACGTCTTCTGGAAGTTTCTAGATCAGAACAGTTTATTTGTCAAAGTTGATCAAAAATCTGGTTTTTCAGAATCTTAAAATCAGCTTCATTGAATCCGTTTTCTGAGCTTTTGCTGTGCCCATCGATGAACTTGTCACCAACGGATGTTCCTGTGTCCGAAAAGTCGAAATGTTGAAAACAATTCGTGAAGGCAAGCAGGCCTTCCGACCCTCAAGCACGAATAACCTTCATCAGGTGCATCAGTTTCACATCTATACTTAGTTTTTTCTTTCGAATTCAATCTAAGGCGTAATAACATGCTTAAATATGCAATTTACAAATTATATGTATCTCTGATTGATTGCGTGCACTTATGCGAGGCTAATCGAGGAGAACAAAAGGCCTGCTAATAAATGTAACAGTTAGCCAGGTAGCTCACATCCTTGCTCGACTAAGAAGGGCCGACCTACAAGCGGTCCAAGCAAGCTCAAGATGTTGTGGACCAAGGAAACTGCAAATCAAGATCAGGCCTGACACAAGGCCTCGAACAGAGTCAAAGAGTTAGACCACTCCCAAATTGGATCCTAGAGGGTTCACACTTCAATTGGAAAATGGTCTCATCGTGAAGCATCTTGACAAAGTCAGCTCGACTGGATACAAATTAACTCTTCAATTGAAATGTCGACTAACAAACCAACGAGCACTTCAAACAAACAGAAAGATCTTACCTCGTCTAATGCAATAGCAATGACATGGAAATCGGCTCCAGGCTCCCTACAATGAGAGGCCATGGCCTCCAAACATATATGGCGAGCAACATAGCTCGCAGGTCAGGATATCAGTTCATAAGGTCACAACTCGTTCGATCTGTTAACACCCATGCCCAAGCAGGCCAAGCAGGATGTATCCATGATCGAGCCAACGACCAGATTTGCAGTGCGGCAAGAAACAACTCGCATGTCGAATAATATAGCCAAACGAGTATTAAGACAGGCCAAGAGGAAACGTCGAATACCATCAAGACTAACTGGCTATGAATTGCAGACGCCTAATCTATCTTAAAGACCCAAACTTCAACGGGTCGAGAGGAGAGACAGATGAAAAGCTCAAGTCACCCAGATTTGAACAAATGAACAAATAGCACAACCAATGATCACATTTACACTTCAGATGGTGGGTCGAACAACAGAGGGTATAGATGGCAGATCACTAAAAGAAGATTGCAGCCTCAAACTTACATATCAACCGAGGTACCCACATCCTTATTCGGCCCAGACTGGCTGACCTTAGCTCGCTATGAGCTATTGGTGATCGGATTAGTGACATCGCCAAATATCCTTCTTTGAGGACTTTAGTCGAACAAGAGTGAGGCAGCTCGAAATATGGTGCGAGCAACATAAGAAATTCGAGTAACGGGCAGAATTTAGGCGAGCAAACCACAAACACAGCAAGCGGAATCTGTGAATTTAGGCGTCGACCAAACTCAAGCTCGAACTAGCGGCCAACAATGACGAGCAAACATAGCCAGTATCACTCGAATAGCTTACAGGTCGAGCATAAATGGCCACACACTGCTGAATATTGGCGACCTGAAACCGCCTAGTCGGTGCATACTGGTTGGGCTCCAAAGCTCAGGTCTCTCTTTGTCGTTGACGGTGAAACCCAAACTTAACCTTCAGTTTCAGAAAAGACTCTAGCTAGCTGTGCGAAATAAGAAAGGAAGGAAAGTTCCTTGGCATTACAAACTACAAAGTGGAGACAGATATGTTCAAAACATGGTCACGTGGCTATTTGTGGCAAAAGAATGGGGGCCACTTAAAATTGACTCCACCAAGGCAATTACAAGAGTGCACTCTCCATCAGTTCAAATAAAATTTTCAATCGGCTTCCCTTAAAAAATCGTCAAAGAACAATTAACTTTGCCCGTCAGTCCGGCTCAAAATTAGTTAGGTCGACCCGAATTCAACTCGGTCACCTCGAACTTACAACAAATCTCGTTTCTTAAACAGACTCGACCGATATCCTAGGTCGACCTCGTTCTTAAACAGGTCCGACCGAAGATTTAGGGCAGTCTCGTTCCTTAACAGACTCGACCGATGTCCTAGGTCGACCTCGTTCTTAAACAGGTCCGATCGAAGATTTAGGGCAGTCTCGTTACTTAACAGACTCGACCGATGTCCTAGGTCGACCTCGTTCTTAAACAGGTCCGACCGAAGATTTAGGGCAGTCTCGTTCCTTAAACAGACTCGACCGATGTCCTAGGTCGACCTCGTTCTTAAACGAGTCCGACGGAAGATTTAGACGATCTCGTTCCTTAACTCGATTTCGACCAGATGTCCTAGGTCGACCTCGTTCAGGTCCGACCGAAGATTTAGGGCAGTCTCGTTCCTTAACAGACTCGATCGATGTCCTAGGTCGACCTCGTTCTTAAACAGGTCCGACCGAAGATTTAGGGCAGTCTCGTTCCTTAACAGACAACCGATGTCCTAAGTCGACCTCTTTCTTAAGCAGGTCCGACTGAAGATTTAGGGCAGTCCCGTTTTCTAAACAAGCTCGACTACAACCTTGGTCAGCTTCGTTAAACTGCTCTCCATCCATGATTTTGGTAAATCTTCAAATCAATATGGACTTGTCGGCCTCAACCGCATCGATCTCCCCCTTCAGCAAAGTGATCTTCTACGGCCTCTTTAAGATCTACAAGGGCCTTGCCCCTGTCAACCACCGCAGCCTCTCTCATAAGGTTCAGAGCATCATAGGTTGCATCCAGATCTGGTCTTCGAAACAATTAAAAGGTCGAGATTAAGCCACGTCATCAATGGTCGACCATCTAGCTGTTCGAGCATCTAGACATGACCTACCCAAGTCTTCATCAAATTTCTTATAACTTCCTGGTCGACAAAGTCAACTCAGAAAGTTGGGGGCCACTGAACGGAATAAAAGTGACGGGCTAGGCCCAACAAGCGAAGCCCAATTATTCAGACATTATTGCCACCACATCTCTATTAGGTCGGCCCAATTATTACTAGGCCCAAGGCCCATCAACACGATCAGTCGACCTAAGCTCATTGTCCGACCTACGAGGTCCCGACCTAGCTTGGTCCGACTCTACGATCCAGGTTCTATTTCGGGTACGGTCCAGCCCTGCCCATTAGTCAGGTCGACCTAGTCCCAACATGCGACCTCGACTTACTTCATCAGTCGAGTCGGGACCTAGCTCGTAAGCTGGCTTCACGAGGCTCGACCTCGACTGACAGCGTCGGCCCCAGCTAGGGGTCTAGTCCCAGCAGGCAGCGACCTCGACTTACCCAATGACGTCGACCTAATCGACCTGGCTTCCAGCCGGGCGACCTCGACCAACAAGCGTCGACCTAATCGACCTAGTCCCAACAGCGACCTCGACTTACCCGGCAAGCGTCGACCTAATCGACCTAAGCTCGACGGGCGACCTCGACCAACAAGCGTCGACCTAATCGACCTAGTCCCAGGCGATCGACTGGGACCTACCGTCGAGCGACTGACAAGCGTCAGACCTAGTGGGCGACCTCGACCCACGCCTCGCGTCAACAAGCGTCGACCTAATCGACCTAAGCTCAACAGGCGACCTGGACCTACCCATCAAGCGTCGACCTACAGAAGCAGTCAGGTCGACCTAGTCCCAACAGGCGACCTCGACCAACAAGCGTCGACCTAATGGGTCCAGACGTACGCACCACTCTTTTTCCATGATAAACTTAGGTTCCCTACAAATCGGGAGCCATTCAAGGACACGTTCTCCAATCATGTAACTGTCCCTTAAATTATGGAGCTCATGCAGTCATGCCAAAAATAACCGCCATCATCATGGAATTATAAATAGAGAACAACCACAACGGTTCAAAGGTAACTGCAATTTTGTCATTTGAATACGACTGTTCATTTACAATATTTGTTCTTCAAAACACAGATGCTTATTCTCACGCCGGAGGGTTTGCGCGGGGTAACTCCCCGCTCCCTAACGGTGTCTGTTTTGCAGATCGTCCGTTCGTTCGTCCAGGAATCCAACGCCGCGTTCCCGACTGATTAGGTACCCCCGGTATCACCCATTTTATGCATCATCAAAAATTAATCCCCTATTTTTAATATAAATTTGTTAATTATCCTTTACTATTTTTTAATTTCTTTTCAGTCAAAATTAATTAAGTGTGAAGTCAATATTTTAATTATAAATGATATTAATAATAATAATAATTATTATACTAAAAAGAAAAAAATAATATAATATAAAATAAAAGTGATGGGGTATATGATGATGAGTTGAAATGATTTCGAATATGTATAAATAAAATCATTGTGTATTTATAAAGTATATATGATTATTTAATATATATATATATATATATATATATATATATATATATATATATATATATATATATATATATATATATATATATATATATATATATATAGATTTTTCACCAAACTTCATAATTTTATTTTCTCTTTAAATAGAGACTTATTTTATTTGATTTGGACAAAGAATTTTTTTTTTTTAATATATTTTTGGTAATTATCCTTTACTAATTTTTCATTTTCTTTTTACTGAAAATTAAGTAAGTGTGAAGTAATTTTTTTAATTATAAATGCTAAAAAAAAATTCTTTCTTTAATATTTATTATTTTATTTTTTCAGCTAAAATCTTAATTTTTTTTCTCTTTAAATAGAGACTTCTTTCATTTGATTTGGACAAAGAAAAATATTCCTCTAATTTAAATATAAATTTCTTAATTATCCATTACTAATTTTTTAATTTCTTTTTAGTGAAAATTAATTAAGTGTGAAGTAATTTTTTTTATTATAAATGATAATAATAATAAATTATACTAAAAAAAAAGAATATAATATCAAATAAAAGTGATGGGTATATATATTTTATTTTTCTTCTCAAAAATAAATAAGCTAAATTAAAAATAAATATCATAATTATGTTCATAATGAGTTAATGTAAATAATTATTAAATATTTTTTTGATGCACTAGCATGAGTTAAGGAAAAGTTTTCATTTGGTGTTTTCTTTATTTCTATTTCATTTTTTTCTACTTTTTATAATTTTTTTCTCTTTTTTTCTTCCTTTCAAGATATATGTATATTTAATATTCATTGAACACACCAAAAGTGTCGAGTTGGGCCAAGCAAGTAAAGCCCAATCACAGATAGCATTGGCTCCCACATTCTCAATGAGACTGATCCAATCAGAACAAGGCCCAAGACCCATCTCAAATATCAGTCGACTAAGTCCATGGTCCGACCTACCAGGTCCCGACTTAACTTAGTCCGACCTCATGATCCGTATTATAATTCGGGTACGAACCATGCTCTACCCGCCAGTCAGGTCGATCATTCCACAAATGGCGACCTCGACCTAAATAGCAAACGTCGAGCTAACTGAGATAGACGCACGTGGGTCAAGTCTTACCATAACTGCTTCCCTACAAATCAGGGACCATTACAGGACACGTTCACACCACATGTAACTGTTCCTACAATCTCGGAGCTCATGTAGCCATGTCATTAAATCACCTACATCAACTATAAATACCTCATCACTACCAACGGTGCAAAGGTAACTGCCATTTTGTTATTGGAATTCAGTATTCAATACATTTTGTGCTATATACAACTGTGATCTTACTCTCACGCCCGAGTGTCTTCTCCGGAGACACATCCGGCTAGTCGTGGGTTCTGATTTCAGGTCAAGGAGCCAGGTGATTCGTCCTGCCACGTGGAGGAAGATTGATAAGCACAATTCCTGCAGCATCAGTTTGGTTCCATTGCCGGGAATCGTGCTTAAAGCTTGACCTCGAAACTCTTCTCAACCTACAACCATGGTAACCCCAGACGGGCATGTGGAAGATGCTTCTGAAGAATTCATTGAAGTGAACAACAACACCAACACAAACGCTGGAAATCTCAACGTCAATGCTGAAAACATGGATTTACCTCCTCCCCCACCCAATCGTCCTCATGGTAGAGCCACGCGCTCTACCAGTGTTGTTGATGGCAGAGGATTGCCTGACACAAGGAGAGGGAAAAGGCATATGGAAGGACAAGGAGTCCCACCTCCTCCTAAGCGTCCAACTGGACAGGTGAACATGGGAAACAGGGCAGGTCCCTCAATTAATCCCATGAGCAAGAAGGAAATGATGTTAGAACGAGCTCAAATCTTGGCTGATTTGATAGCCATGGAGGAGGCGGAGCAGGCCGACATACGGTCAGAAAGAGTGGCTCCCACTCAGGTCTCTGATAGGCATCAGGCCAGGAGTGCTAGGCCAAATGAGGGTGTAGGACAGAATGGCGAGGACAGGATAGTTCAGCGAGCTCCCACTATCGTTCATGTGCCAAGTAACGACCTAAGGGCTAGCCTCACCAGAAATAGGGAGCAGGAGGCTCAATCTGATTTGAGGACGCAATTAACCGCCAACAGAAACAGACGCATTTCTCCTGCACGGTGTAAGTACCCAAATCTGGCTCATGCCTTCCGGTTAATTTTCCCGGCAATTCCGGTAATTTTTCCGGTAATTCCCCGGATTTTCCTAAAGTTCCGGAACAATTCCGGAACTGTTCCAAGCCTTTTAAGGGCTGAAGGGAATGCTTGGTGATTAAGAAACACGTTTTTCTTAAATCCCAAAACCCTTCTAGAAGGCTGCCACCTTGCATGTTTCTAGAAGAATCCAGAAGTGGCTACTTATGTCGTGCGACATAACCAGCCAGGAAAAGTTCTAGAACCTTGCCACCTTGCATGTTTCCAGAAGGAATACAGTCATGGCTTATTATGTCGTGCGACATAACAAGCCCATGCAGGCAGCCTATAAATAGAGGCCTTCACCTCTCATTTTCACACACCTCTTCCACCCCTCAGTCCCCCTCTATAGGGAATACGCTCCAGAAGCCTCCTCTCTCCTCACATACCCCCCAAATCACCTCAATCCTCCCAAACTAATCACACACACACTTCCCACACACACACACACACTTCCTATACATCAAGAACTCGAGGTTCTCAAGGATCCAAGGCCTGAACTCAGTCTCCGGAGGAGGACGCTAGAAGGCTCCTATATCTAACTTGATATAGGAGTTGTGGATCTTCAAGGGTAACGAGTTTCTACCCCTTTTCCACTCTCTATTTTCCTTTGCATATGAAATCTATGTGTTACATGCATTGATAATGTAGTATTCTGATTAAAGTTGCATGCTTTAGCTTCATATTACCCAGATCCACATTTTATTTTATTACATTTCATATAAAATCTCCGTTTTGACTTGGTTTTGCATGAACACTCAAGATGAGTGTGGATCCCTCGTATCCACACCCTCTTGAAGTGTTCATTATCAATAAACATGCTCTCTGAGATTTGTTTGTGAAGTAACTTGACCACTTTGGTGCCTTGTTACCTCTGCAAATCTCAGTTGTTTAGGCTCCTGCAAAATGGCTTATTATGTCACGCGACATAGGCAGCCTATGTCGCGCGACATACATAGCCAGTATGCAGACCCCTTATCTTTTCAGCTGCAATCTGATGTTTTCCTTTTCTAATGCACCAATCTGCATTTAAACTAAAACATTTTGCATACAGAGCAGCATCATTTGCATTAAAAGGATATCTTTTTCACCAAAATGACATCTTTGCTTTAATGGTGCATCCTTTGCACTCAAAAAACCCCTTTTCACATTAAAGATGCATTTTTTGTATTTAAAAACTCATTTTCATACTCAAAATGCATACTTTGCATTAAAAAATCATTCTTTGCCATTTTCATGCATCATTGGTGCATTAAATGCTATTTTCCAACATAAAAATGCATTCTTTGCATAAAAATCTTTTCTTTGCACAAAAAGCATCCCTTGCAACCAAAAGACATGCTTTACATTCTAAAATGCCATCTTTTCACTAAAGTATCATTTTTACATGCATTTCCCCCATGTCCCCATTAGCAACCTTGGAACGGACCGGTGTAAAAGTTCTCATCTTTGCATCGTTCCTTCCATCAAAGGTTCATGATTTCTTTAGGAAAAGGATAACCTTGAACCCTATATCTCCGATTATCGCTTAAGAATGAGTATGAAGCCTCTATACGAGCTCGACCGTCTTAAAGCGTAGGATTGATGGGCTAAGGATATTCCTTCCTAAAGAACCTCATCTTTGACCCAAAAGAGAGTCATTCTCTCGATCACGCAAGTCCCGAGGGTCCCGAGGTTTAAAATGCGATGATCATAAGTCATAAGATGAGGACGGGATCATAATCCCAAATACATAAATTCCAAGGAATTCCGAGCGACAACCAACAAATGGTTTGTACGTCCGGAAGACAACTTGGGACATTCCCCCCTTTTATTTTCAAACACATGCACACAAAGAAAGCACGCAAGCAAACACGATTAATGAAATCTAGGGAGACTTGCTCCGGCAAGGCACTTTGGGTGAACGCCAAACGTTCTTCCCAAGGGGTAACTTAACCTCCGAACCCATAAAACCTTTTTTTCAAAGTTTTGAGGTAATCAAAATGGCGTGGCGACTCCGTTTTTCAAATAACTCGGATGTCTTCAAACTCGCGTGAATTCCAATAAACAAGAATTTTGGGCACACATTCACAGTTTGGCGACTCTGCTGGGGATCATCCCAAAGGAGAAAAGCTTTATTTTCAAAACAAAAGTCGATACTTGGTATATAGGTGGACCCCACTTACCCTTCCTGTATCGCTCCCTAACCCGGGGCTTGGGATAACAAGGTGGTTTAACAATCCCACGTACCAGTATCCCTTTTTTGAAAAAAAAAACTTTAAAAAAAAAAAAAAATACAGAAAAGCTTTTCCCTTTGAGCGGGTTAGACTCCCATCGCCGATTTCATTAATCGTGCTTGCTTTCTTTACCTTGCATTGCATCATTTGCATCTTGGAATCTGTGCATACTTTGAACGGGAAACAACCCGAGAAAAAAAAAAAAAGCAAAAGGAGTGGAACCTGGAAAATTGATCCATGCAGTCGTACGGCTAATCCTCATAGGATTCTGACCATACGACCTCAGTGGCAATTCCACCAGGAAAAATCATGGTTAATCTGGCAGTCCTAGCGGCTTGGGGCTATTCGGCTCCATGGCTGGCCAGGGCTCCCGAAAGAAAATTTACGTGCTTATGTGTTGCATTTTCCCCAGATCCCGAAAATCATTCCTTTAAAACACATTTATGAAAATCTCTGTTTTAACTCAAAAAGGAACATTTTTAGGAGACCGCACACTACGCGCACCTGATATATCCTGTACACTTTTGCACGCACGTCCCTCAAACCCGAGGGTGGTTCCAGTGCGATCACGGACAGGCCTTACGATGCTCCGGGCGCGCACGGAATCATCCCAACCTCCCCATGGCAGCCAGTGTCGACCAATGCACAGTCCGTGTCACACGTTTCAAAAATCCGTGACTTTTGGTTGGTTTTTGGTCTAGTCCGTGTCATATAGCCCAGTTGCATACCCTCGTAAAGGTCAAGCCTTAGCTCATAACGAAAACCAAGATTTTCGCTCAAGCGAAATTCTGCCGAAATTCCGACAAGGAAAAATCGGTGGGATCTTGACTCCGACATTGACTATTGACCTTGACCCGCACGGAATGCGTAAAAGTCAAGACCAAGTCTTTGCCAAAATAAAAGATCTTTCGCTCAAGCGAAGCTCTGCCAAAATTCCGACAAGGAAAAATTGGCAAGATCTTGACCGGCATTGACTTCGATTCTGACTCGCGCACTGCGTATGCAACGAAGTTCAATGTGACATTTGTGTCATCCGGCTTTTGCCGCCCGGCCCATGCCTATTATATTCTCGGACATTACCGAAAGTCAAAAACCGTCATTCGCTCAAGCGAAACTCTGTCAAAGATCCATCAAGGCGAGAAAGCGAGACTTTCCGGTATTGCCTTGACCATAATCCGCATCGCTCGTGCGTTGAAAGGTCCTATGACCCGCTAGACCCCATAGGAGCGTTCTTTACTCTCGGTCGGTGGGATCCGCGTGCCCTATAGGACCTCGCCGGGCTGTCCACCACTGGGAGGTCGAAATACAGGTGGAATACGAGGGGCTTATAGACGTAGTGACGGAACCCACTGATCCAGGATCTAGAGTAGTTGCGAAAAAGAAGGGCAAACCCCCCCTTTTCCAGCCAAATAGAAATAAATAAAAGACATTGTTTTAAGTAAACTTGAACAATTAGTGTAATCATAATTGCATGTTCCTATCTCTGAAATCCCTAATCGAGACCTTTTCGGTCCGATCTCCGTTTTCCTCATCCCGACCTTTCATGGTCAAATCCCTAATCGAGACCTCTTCGGTCCGATTTTTGGTTTTCTTTATCCCGACCTTTCATGGTCAATCTCTAATCGAGACCTCCTCGGTCCGATTTTCGATTTCCTATCCCGACCTTTCATGGTCAAATCCTTAATCGTGACCCCCTTCGGTCCGATCTCTACTTCCAATCTTGACCTTTCAAGGTCTCATCTTTTCCGATCAATTAGGATTAGGAGAAAATGCGTTTCGAGCAAAAGTTAAAGCGATAAGGGCATGTTACTTGAGCCTTCAGCCTAAACACATATCCCCGAGTCTAAACCTTGCCTATCCCTTTCCCGCAGCGAAAAAGAAGTGAGCGAGAGTACTGGGTCAGCGGCTTTTGATTAGCGGTTCATCGGCTCGGAGAGTCGAATGGCGAGATTTGACGGAAAACGGTGAGGGTATAGGAAATCGAGATGATTAGGAAGGAAGAGTTAGTCTGGCTTTGGAAAATGCCCGGAGAAGGTTCATGAAGAACAGTTTGTCATTGCTTATCGGTGCTCTTCACCGCAATGGAGTCCAAGTAACAATTGAGTCCAACGGTTCTCACGGTAGTGGTCGAAGATGAGACTCCGAAGTAGCCATCTCAGTTCCCCGGCCTATAACCAATACCTTCCTCCATCCACATATGATCCCTTGCCAAGGACCACTTCTCCTCGGTCCTTTCCAACATCCCGGCTCATCGGGGCCCCATTGCCCTCGGCTTCTCGTAACGGATTGGATTTTACCCCACTTATCCCTCGGTCTCGGCCAATACACTGCCGGTTTATGCTCCAACCTCACATAATCGAGTTTGAGATATGTGGCTATGTTCAAGCCCCTATACCCGCCTGAATGTGATCATGAGTTGCCGAAGGATGAACCGAGTTTTCATTGTTACCTACCGGACTTAATGAATTCAGCCGTCGGTTCGCTACTACAAGTCCTCGTTGCCGATTCCGGTAGCCCAAGAGTCCCCCGTTGACCCCTATGTGGCAATGTTGATGGAGCAAGTGAAACGGATGCAAGAGAAGCTTGACCTCATGATGAGTATCAATACTCCCTTGACCCAAGATGTCGGACCGAGGCAAGGAAATGACTCCACCGAGCATAACCCAATACCAAGCAACAACCGTATCGGCTCGGCACCGGTACCTCACAAAGGAAAGAATGTCACGGCTTCCTTGACCAAATCCAACAGTGGAACCAATTGGACAATGGGAATCTGAGTCTTGAGAATAACAAGGTCCCAGAAAACCTCGCTCCTTTCACTTTAACAATACAGAGATGCCTTTAAGCAAGATTCTGGAAGAGCTAGTGAAAGAAAAACTGATAAAGTCACTGGAGAATTGGAAGCCCAGGAACCCCAGTATCAGAATGGACGAGACCAAGCATTGCCTTTTCCATCAACACCATGGGCACAACACTGATGATTGCACCCATTTGAGGCATGAGATCCAGAAATTGATAGAAGATGGGAAGCTTGAGAACCTCCATGGGCCAAAGACAGAAAGTTATGACAAGAGGTCAATTCAAGAAGTGCAAGGTCGAAACGTCGGCTGATGATTTTGGGATGCCCATGAGCAAAGTTTTCAACGATTTGGTGAAACGAAGCCTTCTCACACCTCTCGAGAATCATAAGCCAAGAAACCCAAGTAGAGTTGACGGGGCCAAGTTACGTGAGTACCACAAGCATTATGGTCATGTGACGAGACAAGTGTGTGGAGTGAAGAAAAGAAATTCGGTGGGCGATCTACGAAGGAAAGCTCAAGCTCCCTGGCAGTCCAACCCGCGAAGAGTAACTAGACTAGGGTTTACCTATCCTTAAAAAAAAAAAAAAAGAGAAAAATAAAAATAGTCTCTCAGTCAACCTTCGTAGGTCCTAGTATTTTTTCCTTTCAATTAAGTCCTCTACGGACATTGTATTGAATCTTCAATTTTCTATAAAAGAGTCTTCTTCTTTTCTTGCTAGACTTAAGACATTATTTGCACACCTACATTACATTTAATGAAATGGTTTTATTTTATATGATCACTTGCATTGCTCAACAAATAATCTCTCGAAATAATTAACATTCGATTAATCGGTGTGAGAAAGTCAACTAATGCCATCAAGCCATACACTTTCCTTACCCCACAAAAGGCCTTCATCAAAGCCATACACTTTCCCAAACCATGTCCACCTTCATCTTGACCAAGTCAACGACGGCGACAACATCAAGGAACGACAAAAAGGCCACTCGGCTTCGAAAGATTGACCCCGTGTCGACAACAACCTAGGGGCTTGGCTTAGACTTCAAGGGTATCAAGAATGTTCAAGCGAGGGCTCGCCTTGGTCTCGGGTGCTCTAGAAAATAAAAAAAAAGAAGAAAAAGAAAAAAAGTGTGTAGTGCAAAAAGAGTAATACCCGGCTAGGCCGAAAATCCCAAAAAGAGGCGGAGTCTAGGCAAAAACGAGGGTTGCACATAAAAAAAAAGAAAAAAAATCTTAGTGCAAAAAGAGTAATGCCCGGCTAAGTGAAAATCCCAAAAAAGGGCGGTCTAGGCAAAAAACGGGGTTGCACATAAAAAATAAAAAGAAAAATAAGGCCAAGGACCCGGCGTTACCAATCAAAAGCTTGACGGACGAGGCAAGACCAAAGCTCAAAAAATGAAAGTTGTCGACAACAATGGGGCGGTTGAAGCAAGCGAAGCATTTCATAAGCCTTTAGGCATATGCAAGTCCTTTCTCCCCCAATGAAAGACGAGAATCAGAAAGCTATTGAAGCAGCCGTCCAAGAATGACTTGGTCAAGGAATCATCCCGAGGCCCACGCCTCATCATCCAATCTTCTCATCCAAACCTTTCCATTAAAGGAACCACAAATCCCATTTCCCAAAACAGTCCGGCCAAGGCCGAACTACGGCGACCTGAGCTCCTCACAACGAGGGGAACGTAGGCAACCAGCTATGGTCCGGTCATAAGCATATCCAAATTACCGAAAACCCGGTCTCATCAAATGACTTCTCCCATGGACACAGTCAAATCCCAGAAAACCCGGTCTCATCAATGACCTCCCTGTACACAAACCTTTCTTTCACACCCAGCCAACCTTGATCCGCGACATTGGTTGACTTTCTCCTCATGATTAATAAGAATGTTTGTTCATATCGAAATTAGCGGTTGAATAACCCGAACATCAATAAAGGGTTTTAAGCAATCTTGTGATCATTGTAAATAAAGCAAGTTTTCAGATGTCTTGACAAGTCTTCTTTTTCTACATTTTAGGAAAGATAGAGCTAAACACTAATTTTCTATCGTGAGGGCTTCCATACACTTTTACCAACCTTTCTACGCTTATGCTCTCTCAAAAGAGTCAAACCTAAAAGCGAGTTTTTGTGCCTACATCGAATAAGGCCATCAAAATAATACAAAATCGGGATTATTCCCACCTTTTGAAAAATATGCCCTGCATGTACATATCTTCCTAAAATTCTTCTCTTTGTCTGCGTCTCCTTAAGGTTATTTGGTTGACTAAAAAAAATAGAAATAAAAAAAAAGAAAAAGGATAGGTTTTCCCTCTTCTGCTACAATTCGCATTAGGACTGCCTCGAAACTCTTCAAGTCTGGGACTTTACTAAGCCATTCCTTTAAACTTGGGGCTTCTTTAGCCATTTTTGGGGTTCGCATCGAGTTCTTCACTAGGTCCCTAGGTGGATTCAGTCTTGGCCAAGATCAATTTCATAATCACGTTCGCAATACCATTCAGATTGGGATTTTGTTAGAGTCACAGGGCGGGGCTTCGCCAAGTCACTTCGCCTACTCAGTTCATTCAACCGGGGCTTTGCCAAATGAAAGGATCTTTCCTTGCTTTAGTAAGACATGGGGCTTTGCAGAAAGTTTTTCCTCAGACTGGGGCTCCGATAAGTCACATCCATCCCTAGAAGAGAGGTTTGGTCACTTCAACATCTGCTTTGGTTATAAAAGCACATCGGCATCGGCTTCAAGCGCCGAGTTTAAGAAAAGGACCTTAATCAGACCCGAGGTTTAAACCCGGTCTCTGCCCAAGAAAGGAATTCTAGTCCACGTTGACAACATCTCTACAACAACAGCAGTTCAGTCCGCACCCAAGGGATACAACCCCACCTGCTTGAAACCCGTCTTAAACACATTCCATATGTACATCCAGACCCAGTCTCTACCATTGTTTCCAAGAAAAAAAATCACCCCCAGGCTCAAGTAACGTGCCAATTGCTAATGATAACGTTTTCTCCCAAAAGCGCCTTCGTTACTTCCGTTATAACGAGGTAACTCTAGGCGACAGTTTCCTAATTGTCAAAACGTCGAAAATCCTAGACATCGTTCCTAACTGTCTAGATGAAGCTCGAACTACGACCTGGCTTGATTCCTCCGGGATACGTAGGTAGCCTTTCATAAAGGTTCAGCCATCCGACCACTTTGGTCACCTCTTTCTTCCTCCACTCTCCAATGGTGCGTAAGCTTTTCATAAAATTCCAATTTTATGACCATATTGGTCACCCCTTTTTGATTTGGAACATTCCTATGAAGGATTGGTTGTCTGACCTCCTAGGTCACCCCGTTTCCATCCTTAAGGGACCAATATCTCTTTGCCATTGTCCTAAGGAGACCAGGTTTGTGACCTATTTGGTCACCCAATTCCAACCTGTGTCAGCAATTCCAGTCCAAGGCCAAAAGGTAAGAGAAGTGCAGTCTTGGCTACTTATGTCACGCGACAAAGCGCGGTTGGCTACTTATGTCGTGCGACATAACTAGCCACATCGAGACATCGAGACATCGCACTTCCTGCTTTCCCCAGGGCACTCCCCGACTTGTCAAAAGCTGCAAATACCATCCATTCACTTCTCAGATGCATAAGGGAGGGTTCATTTACCCCATGTACACCCATTGCATTCATATTCAAGCCAAAAATCCATTCAAATCATTCATATTCAAGCCAAATACCATACCATTGTCATTTCATAAGTGCGTGCAACAAAAGGCTAACAATGTACGTACAAAATGAAATAGGCCAAATCCAAAAGATGTGCATAGCAAAAAATAATAACATGTGTTTTCCCCAAAGGGGGTACAATAGCCAAAAGGTCATAAATGTCTAAGGGGAAAGGGGGCTACTCTGAATCCTCTCCATCACCCTCTTCATCACCCTCCTCGTCTCCATCCTCGTCGTCATCCTCGGCCTCCTCGGCTCATCGTCGGGATCGTCAGAAGGTGCCTCGTAGGCTATGGTCTCCGTGCGGTAATAGTCGTCGAGCTCGGTGATAACGGTGGAGTCAAGCTCATAGTCAGTGGCCGTCTCGGCTCCGTCCTCATCCTCATCCTCATCCTCATCATCATCATCAATCTCAATGGAGTGCGTAAAGAGGCACATTTGCGATCTTTGTTCGAGGCGTCGGTCCTCTAGTGCTCCCGGCGGTGCCCACGTCATCGGGCGGCTCTTCTTCCTTCTCGGTTGGCCGGGTGGAGAGATATCAATCGAACCATGTGGCCAGACGCGATTCTTCCAGAAACTCATGCCTTTACGGAGCTTGCCAATCATGCCCGCGGCGCCGGTATATGCCACTGGTCAAGTGCCCGTAAGCTTTGATGACACTGTTACAAGCATGACATAATAAGTGTCGAATACGGTTCTTGATAACAGAGAGAGATGCAAGCAATCCAAAGAGGCGTAAGGAGCAATACTTACAGATCTAGAACCTCGCGGGAGCACGGATGAGGATGAGTGCAGGACATATCAATGTGAGCTCGCCTCATGCGACCGCCACCACGATAATCAATGAAAGTCGGGGGCAAAGGAGGTCTAGCAACATAGCCGGTCGAAGGCCCCACGCTATGGCGCCATAACCTTGACCACAGTGCAGTGCGCGGAGGCGAAGATGCATGGCCACGTACATAGTATAGTCCCCTCCCGTGTGTAAAGATGTGCCGCCATGCCTACAATCAAAGCATCTACATTCGCTAACCGGCGGCGGCCCACATCCTAGGCGGGGATCATCGGGGATCCGAGCGTGCTTATTCGGCCCATCTTTGTCTATACACCCTCTCTCCCAAGTACAAGGCGTCTCAGGACAAGCCCGCATTAGCTTGCGACACTCTGTGAAGTGCGCGGCGTGATCTAAATCAAAGCGCCATAACGGCCGAGTCCGGGGGAACAAGCTCATCCTCTGTGGAACCCCTCTCGGGCACGTCAACGTATCATGATAGAAGCGGTAATCCCGCACCTCGAGCCCTCCGGCGTCACAGTGCATTTCTGGCATCCTTCGTCCCCCGACGAAGAGCGGGAAAAAGTGGTGGCAGGAAACTCATCTTTGATCGCCACTCATGCGGCCTAAAGTACTCAAAGGCCCAAGCACGAAAAGGAGAAGAAGAATTCAAAACAGGGAAAACAAGGGATATAATGAAATGCGCAAAAGAAAAGAGATCAAGGTGAGAGAATACCTCGAAAGCCGGATGAAAGCGGTGAAGTACTTCGCCTTCCCTCGGCGACGTCATCTAGGGCCAAATACATCTCGGTAAAGTGCCTCCCCAGGGACGGATTCCAGAAGCGGTATCCCGGGCTCTCGGTAGCTCCAACGGTGAAATCAAAGCGGTAGATGCGCTTGTTGATGAACAGCATGTCGGAAAAGCCCACCCATACAAAAGCTCTAGCCAATCTCTCGGCTCTCGGCCGGCTCTCAATGGGATCATCTATCACGGTGTAGTCCACTGCTCACGCCTGAATCGGGCGTGTAGCACCCCCAACTCATATCCATTCCCCTTCTTGATCCGGGGAACGAAACCAAGTAAGCCCATAAAATCATCATCGCAATAAGTGGGGCTCAACTCTGTACGGGCTCCTCATGTAGAGCGGCTCATCCGTAAAAGGCATCTGTGATGACCGCAAAGTCCAAAGTGGAGTTGTCGTCTCACCCCAAGAGAAGTGAAATGAGTGAGTGGTCTCCCACGAGAACTCTCTGAACGCCCTCACTAGATCCACACGCTCCTGCGAGTGCCCCAGATGGCCTTCGCCATCTCAAAAATTGCCCTAGCCCGGCCGTAAATCAGGCCCTTAGGCGAGTCCACTCCGCTCCTCGGCTACCCGGCAAGCTATCCCATAGCCTGCCAATCACCTCAGGGGAGCCACGGGTGCGCAATCCCTGCAAGAAAACATGGCACAAATATTAATATTTCGTGCTATTTCTTGAAATCGTCTCAAATGAAAAATAGGTCAAAACCTATCATCTAAGAGCATGCATTCTAGTATCACAGTTCCTAGGTCAATCTATGTTCACATGCCAGTTCATGTCAATAGCACAGTCTAAAAAAAAATCAGTTCAAATCAATTTCGCCCAAATTGAAAGAAATTTTCAAAAAAAAAAAACCTAGGTTTCTTACCTCTTCCTTCTTCCGAACATCCGAAGTATGCTCATTGAGCTGTGGGTAGAAATCTCCTCTTGGTGCTTAGGAAGAAACGCCGTTGATTCCTTTGAACCCCTTTCTTCGAGTAGCTAAGTTGGCATGTTGAGAAGCCCTCTTGGTCGGATAGAGCCTAGGAGGCATTTTCCAAGTTGAATCGAACTAAAGATTTGTTTGATTTCTCTAGATCCCTCTCAAATCGCCCTCTGAGATTGCTCTCCCTCTTCTCGCCGTCGCCTCCCTCTCAATTTCAAGTCTAAATTAATTTCAAAATGGCGACTGTGCGATTTTTAATAAATCTGTTCACCTGGCCTATTATGTCGTGCGACATAATAAGCCTCTGTGGCTTGTTTTTACAATTTTGCCCCTGAAGGCTCCATTTTACAATTTTGTCCCCCGTAGGACTGTTTTACCCCTTTGTGCCCCTGGCATTTTCAAACATTTTTCAATTAAATTTTCCCTCCAGTGCCTCCCGAGGCTTATTTTACAAATTTACCCCTCGTGGCTCATTTTATTTGCCTTTGGCATTTTTAATTCACTTCTTTTACAAAAATTATCAGGATACGTCCTACTTTCTTTACAAAAAATCATCGAGTCCTTCTTACTTCTTTAGTCTCTGTTTTTTTTTGTTTTTTCCCGTCATAAAGAAATAAAGTCATCTAGCTTTAGTAAAGAAATAACGTCGTAAGCTTTAGCTTCCGTTAGAATGAAATAATGTTAGGTCAGAACTCTAAATTTGTGCAACCACTATCCGCGAATAGTGACGAATGCCCAAATCATTTCAAATTGTGCTACCACTATCCGCGAATAGTGACGAATGCCCAAGTTATTTCAATTTGTGCAACCACTATCCGCGAATAGTGACGAATGCCCAAGGTATTTCAACTTGTGCTACCACTATCCGCGAATAGTGACGAATGCCCAAGTTATTTCAAATTGTGCTACCACTATCCGCGAATAGTGACGCATGCCTAAGTCATTCCAACTTGTGCAACCACTATCCGCGAATAGTGACGAATGCCCAAGTTATTTCAATTTGTGCTACCACTATCCGCGAATAGTGACGCATGCCTAAGTCATTCCAACTTGTGCAACCACTATCCGCGAATAGTGACGAATGCCCAAGTTATTTCAATTTGTGCTACCACTATCCGCGAATAGTGACGCATGCCTAAGTCATTCCAACTTGTGCAACCACTATCCGCGAATAGTGACGAATGCCCAAGTTATTCCAACTTGTGCAACCACTATCCGCGAATAGTGACGAATGCCCAAGTTATTTCAATTTGTGCTACCACTATCCGCGAATAGTGACGCATGCCTAAGTCATTCCAACTTGTGCAACCACTATCCGCGAATAGTGACGAATGCCCAAGTTATTTCAATTTGTGCTACCACTATCCGCGAATAGTGATGAATGCCCAAATCATTTCAAATTGTGCAACCACTATCCGCGAATAGTGACGCATGCCTAAGTCATTCCAACTTGTGCAACCACTATCTGCGAATAGTGATGAATGCCCAAATCATTTCAATTTGTGCTACCACTATCCGCGAATAGTGATGAATGCCCAAATCATTTCAAATTGTGCAACCACTATCCGCGAATAGTGACGAATGCCCAAATCATTTCAACTTGTGCTACCACTATCCGCGAATAGTGACGAATGCTCAAGTTTCCCAACTTAAGTTACCTCTATCTCCGTCATAAAGAGATAGCGCCGTAAGCTCTAGCTTCTTTAGGTGACAGCCTCCAGTAATTGTCAAAATCAGGTGACAGCCTCCGAATTGTCAAAATCTCAAGGATCCTAGACATCGTTCCTAACTATCTAGTGATGCTTGAACTACGATCAAGGCTTGATTCCTCCGGGATACGTAGGTAGCCTTTTATAAAAGGTCCAGCCATTCGACCACTTTGGTCACCCTGTTTCTTTGTCACTCCTCAGTGATAAAGCGCCCCCTCATAGAAGTTCAGATATCCGACCACCTGGGTCACTCCTAGCATGTCCCCAGTAGGATCAATTGCTTGACCTCCTAGGTCATTTTCTCTTCTATGTCCCCAGCAAGAGACCAGTTTCTCTTCTTCCTCCCCCAGCGGATCCTAATTCCGAACTACGGCCTGGCTTGATTCCTCCGGGATACGTAGGTAGCCTTCCAAAAGGTTCAGCCACTTGACCACCTTGGTCACCCAATCCGTCTCGGCATTCGCCAGATCGGATCCTTTTCTATCGACAACCCCACTCGCCTTGCAAGTGACGTTGCCGAGGGGCTTCTGTAAGTACCCAAATCTGGCTCATGCCTTCCGGTTAATTTTCCCGGCAATTCCGGTAATTTTTCCGGTAATTCCCCGGATTTTCCTAAAGTTCCTAACAATTCGAACTGTTCCAAGCCTTTTAAGGGCTGAAGGGAATGCTTGGTGATTAAGAAACACGTTTTTCTTAAATCCCAAAACCCTTCTAGAAGGCTGCCACCTTGCATGTTTCTAGAAGAATCCAGAAGTGGCTACTTATGTCGTGCGACATAACCAGCCAGGAAAAGTTCTAGAACCTTGCCACCTTGCATGTTTCCAGAAGGAATACGATCGCCAGAGCACATTATGTCGTGCGACATAACAAGCCCATGCGAGCGACCTATAAATAGAGGCCTTCACCTCCCATTTTCACACACCTCTTCCACCCCTCGGTCCCCTCTATAGGGAATACGCTCCCGGAAGCCTCCTCTCTCCTCACATACCCCCCAAATCACCTCAATCCTCCCAAACTAATCACACACACACTTCCCACACACACACACACACTTCCTATACATCAAGAACTCGAGGTTCTCAAGGATCCAAGGCCTGAACTCAGTCTCCGGAGGAGGACGCTAGAAGGCTCCTATATCTAACTTGATATAGGAGTTGTGGATCTTCAAGGGTAACGAGTTTCTACCCCTTTTCCACTCTCTATTTTCCTTTGCATATGAAATCTATGTGTTACATGCATTGATAATGTAGTATTCTGATTAAAGTTGCATGCTTTAGCTTCATATTACCCAGATCCACATTTTATTTTATTACATTTCATATAAAATCTCCGTTTTGACTTGGTTTTGCATGAACACTCAAGATGAGTGTGGATCCCTCGTATCCACACCCTCTTGAAGTGTTCATTATCAATAAACATGCTCTCTGAGATTTGTTTGTGAAGTAACTTGACCACTTTGGTGCCTTGTTACCTCTGCAAATCTCAGTTGTTTAGGCTCTGCAAAATGGCTTATTATGTCACGCGACATAGGCGGCCTATGTCGCGCGACATACATAGCCGATATGCGAAGACCCTTATCTTTTCACCGCAATCCGATGTTTTCCTTTTCTAATGCACCAATCTGCATTTAAACTAAAACATTTTGCATACGGAAGTAAAGATCATTTGCATTAAAAGGATATCTTTTTCACCAAAATGACATCTTTGCTTTAATGGTGCATCCTTTGCACTCAAAAAACCCCTTTTCACATTAAAGATGCATTTTTTGTATTTAAAAACTCATTTTCATACTCAAAATGCATACTTTGCATTAAAAAATCATTCTTTGCCATTTTCATGCATCATTGGGTGCATTAAATGCTATTTTCCAACATAAAAAATGCATTCTTTGCATAAAAATCTTTTCTTTGCACAAAAAGCATCCCTTGCAACCAAAAGACATGCTTTACATTCTAAAATGCCATCTTTTCACTAAAGTATCATTTTTACATGCATTTCCCCCATGTCCCCATTAGCAACCTTGGAACGGACCGGTGTAAAAGTTCTCATCTTTGCATCGTTCCTTCCATCAAAGGTTCATGATTTCTTTAGGAAAAGGATAACCTTGAACCCTATATCTCCGATTATCGCTTAAGAATGAGTATGAAGCCTCTATACGAGCTCGACCGTCTTAAAGCGTAGGATTGATGGGCTAAGGATATTCCTTCCTAAAGAACCTCATCTTTGACCCAAAAGAGAGTCATTCTCTCGATCACGCAAGTCCCGAGGGTCCCGAGGTTTAAAATGCGATGATCATAAGTCATAAGATGAGGACGGGATCATAATCCCAAATACATAAATTCCAAGGAATTCCGAGCGACAACCAACAAATGGTTTGTACGTCCGGAAGACAACTTGGGACATTCCCCCCTTTTATTTTCAAACACATGCACACAAAGAAAGCACGCAAGCAAACACGATTAATGAAATCTAGGGAGACTTGCTCCGGCAAGGCACTTTGGGTGAACGCCAAACGTTCTTCCCAAGGGGTAACTTAACCTCCGAACCCATAAAACCTTTTTTTCAAAGTTTTGAGGTAATCAAAATGGCGTGGCGACTCCGTTTTTCAAATAACTCGGATGTCTTCAAACTCGCGTGAATTCCAATAAACAAGAATTTTGGGCACACATTCACACACGGACACAGAGATCAGGGTCTCATAGAGACAGGAACGGGCGCAGGTCGCCTATAAGAGAGGAGAGGCGCAGGTCGCCACTTGGAGATAATAGGCGCAGGTCGCCATCCTAAGGCCGAGCAGCGCAGTCGCCACAAAGAAATGACAGACATGCATCTCCGTTCGATCGTAGAGGGCTCATTCTCACAGAGACAGGAGGAGTAGGCGGAGTAACTCCCCCGTAAGTGAAGGTCAGAAGTCAAATGCTGTTCCCCCTCCAGGAGATGAAAGACCCGACGCCCGGGAATGGTTGTTGATGAAAAGGAAATTTGAACAATGGGAGGAAGAGAAGAAAAAGGAGACTGGAAAGGTTGAACGAGTTCATTTTGCTCTTCGACCTCTATCCAAGGAAATGAGAGACAGTCGACCTCCTCCAAGTTTCAGACTTCCCCTATTGGAAAAGTACTCTGGAGCCACCAATGCAAGAAGTCACATAGCACACCCGGAAGCCACGATGTGCTTTGTCGCCACGAAGACGACAATATGTGCAAAGCCTTAATAAGTACCCTCACGGGAGCAGCCTTGACGTGGTTTAATGGGTTGGCAAATGGGCGCATTACCACCGGACCCGTTTAAGAACGAAATTCCTAGATCGCTTTCTCGACACTGGAGCTCGGAAAGTGACACATCGATCTAAACAACTTGGTGCAGGCCAAAAATGAAAGCTCCATGAGCTACTTCACCAAGTTTAAAGAAATGGTGGACAAGATTGAAGAGGATCTCACCGACAGAGAGGTGATCAATTGCTTCCGGAGTGGTATTTCCTTGGAAGACGTGGATTATGAGCTCACAAGCCAGATGCATCACAACTCGACAGAGTTGTTCGAAAAGGTGTATAACGTTGCTCGGCCGAGGAAAGGAAAGAGAAGAAGAATGGTAAGAGCCCAAAGGTTGAGGTCGCCGATGATAAGAAAGACCCCAACAAGAATGGAGGAAACAATAAAAATGGGAAGAACAGACTAGGGCAACAGAGAAGGTGCCCGAGGCTTTCACTCCTTACGGTGAGTCGAACGTAAATTATGAATGCCGTCGAGCCGGGCTCCTCCTGTCCCTACGAACCCGTGCAACAAGTTTAGGAGAGACAACAAAGAAGTATTGTGATTACCACAAGGACACGGGTCATCTAACAGAAGATTGTTTGGGTTTGAAGCGTATTATCCAAAGAATGGTCGACCCGGGAGGCTCGACGCTTATGTGAAAAGGCCTCAAGCCGGTGGGGGCGAGCAGCAAGTGGACAAAGAAGGTCCGAGGCAACCTAGATTGAACCCGGGGGTCATTACCGAACAAGCAAGCAACACAACCATCAAACACAAGATCTTTCACCAACAAAGCCCCACATGTACCTCCAAGGAGAGATGTAAGAGATGAAGTGATCAGTTTCTACCCTCATGAATTGGCAACTAATATGGCGGCTAGGGAGCAAGTTCTCGTCATCCCAGGTCTCATAGACGGATGTACGACGAGCGTACTCTTAGTCGACACGGGGGCTCGCAAGGATATCTTGTTCTACAAGACTTTCAAAGAGATGGGTCTTAATGACGAGCAAGTTGAAAGATATGATGGTAGGTTGGAGGGCTTCACCAACCATCGAGTTGATGCTAAAGGCCAGATAGAGCTCGACGTCGACCTGGGCCATCACCCCCAAAGGATTGTGTCAAAGGTACAATTTATCGTGATTGATGTAAATAGTGACTACGCTGCCATACTTGGTATTCCTGGACAGGTCGCTCTTGGAATGGTGGCATCGATCCCTCATCAACGAGTCAAGTTCCCCACACCTGCTGGAGTAGGCTGCGTGCAAGGCACAACTCGAGCCTACTTGGACCATGTTCTTCGGGAAAGAAAGAAGAGAGAGCTTGAGATCGAGATGGCAGATGGTTATTTAAAGCTGTCTCAATCGGGCCACCAAAACTACTCTATTGCCTACAATCACCAATGTGGAAGATTCGACCTATCGCTCAAATGACGAGGTCACGCTTGAGTCGACACGTCACTCTAACACCACGAGAGGTCGATCCAGATGTAGTTATGGTCGACCAAGTCCTCATAGGCAACCTATGCCTCCGGCTCGACAATAACTCCTGGGGCCACCACCACCACCAGCGAGGTTGCAGACAAGTTGGATGACATGATAGCTGAGGAAGCTCCACATTTGGGAGCTGAGGAAAGGCAAAGGGTCAGAGAGATAATAATTGAGACTCTACAATTCAGGGATGGACCAGAGCTAGAAGCTGTGGACGAACTAGAGTCAGTAATTACCAACCTTTCCTACCCCGACCAAAAAATTCAGATTGGAAAGCAGCTATCAGTTAAGGAGCGAGCAGAAATCATCGAGCTACTCAAGGAGAGTAATGATGTCTTCGCATGGAGGGTAGAGGACATGAGGGGAATCAAGGAAGAGGTCGCCGTTCACAAACTTGAAATTAACCCGACCATAAAGCCTAGACCCCAAAAGTTGAGAAGTTTTGCTCGTGACAAGGAAGAGGCTATTAAAACTGAGGTACAAAAACTTTTAAGTGCAGGGATAATCAAGGAGGCCACTCATATAACGTGGCTGGCCAACGTGGTCATGGTGAAGAAATCAAATGGCAAATGGAGGATGTGCGTCGACTTCACCACTCTAAACCTTGCTTGCCCAAAGGATAGCTATCCTCTTCCTAGAATTGACAAGCTTGTTGATTCCATTGCTGGCCACTCTACTCTCGCCCTCGGATGCTTACTCGGGTACCACCGCATAAAGATGCACGAGGATGACATTGTGAAAACGACATTTCAAGCAAATTTTGGAGGCATCTACTGCTATAACATGATGCCCTTTGGATTGAAGAATGCAGGGGCGACTTATCAAAGAATGGTGAACAAAGTCTTTGCTTCTCAAATTGGCCGAAACATGGAGGCTTACGTCGACGATATGGTCATCAAAACAAAGCTGGACGTCACGTGGTCGACCTAAAAGAAACGTTCGCCAATTTAAGAGCAAACGACATGAAGCTCAACCCTAGCAAGTGTGTCTTTGGAGTTGCAGCTGGAAAGTTCCTTGGATTCATGGTGTCCCAGAGAGGTATAGAGGCTAACCCGGAAAAGATCAAGGCTCTAGTCGAGATGAAGGAGCCTACAAGTATAAAAGAGATGCAGCGACTCAATGGCAGGGTGGCAGCCCTAGGTCGCTTTATATCCAAGTCGGCTGAAAGGTCTCTCCCCTTCTTCAAATCATTAAGGGGGACGAAAAACTTTGAGTGGACGGCCGAATGTCATTCGTCGTTCCAACAACTCAAAGAATACCTTGCTACTCCTCCACTCCTGAGCAGCCCGACCACTGGTGAGACCTTGTTCGTGTATTTGTCTGTGGGAGACAAGTCGGTTGCAGCAGTCTTGATCAGAGAAGAGGAAGGGCTTCAAAAACCAGTATACTACATCAGCAAGGCCTTATCAGATGTGGAGAGCAGATATTATAATGCTGAGAAGGTCGCTTATGCTCTAGTCGTGGCTTCAAGGAAACTGCGAGCTTATTTCTTGGCTCACCCAATTGTGGTTCTTACTAATGCGCCTTTGAGAAAGATATTGCACAAGCCGGAGAGTTCAGGTCGACTGCTCAATTGGTCAATTGCCCTTACTGAATTTGACATTGAGTATCGACCTCGAAAGGCACTGAAGGCTCAAGCTCTAGCTGACTTCTTGGTCGAGCTTACGTTCACCAAGGAAGACGATGAGCAGCGAGCTCCAAAGGAAAAGGTTTAGGGGAAAGAACACGAGTGCCAACCCGCCATTGCTCTACCCGACGATTGTTGGAAGGTTTATTCAGATGGATCAGCGACCAAAAATGTTAGTGGAGCTGGGATTGTCTTGATCGAGCCAGAGTCTGGAACCGTGTATGAGGAATCACTGAGGTTCAAGTTCGATGCTTCCAACAACCAAGCCGAATACGAAGCCTTGATAGTAGCTATAGAGTACGCCAAGTGTTTTGGAGCGACTAAGATCATGGCTTATTGTGATTCACAACTGATAGTCAACCAGGTCAAAGGCGAGTACGAAGTGCTTAGTTCCACTCTAATCAAATACTGCGACCTGGTAAAGGAGTTGATAAAAGATTTGGAATTCTGGGAGATTCAGAGGATTGGATGGGAAGACAACGAGCTAGCCGACCTCCTCTCGAAATTAGCTACTTCAGATGAGCCACATGATGAGCCCATCTCTTTTCTCGAAAATCCAGCTTATGAGAGAGTAAAAATTCAATGCGTAGAGGACGCCTCAAGAAATTGGGCTTATGAGAAGTGTTGGATCGAGGAAATGAAGGCGTACATAGAAAGTGGCGAGCTTCCAGATGACGAGAAGAAGGCTCGAGCTATCAAAAAGAAAGCTCCAAGGTATGTCATTCAAGGAGGCGATCTGTTCAGAAGATCCTACACCCGACCGTTGCTAAAATGCATCCACCCTCAAGAAGTCGCCCTATTGATACATGAAGTACACAGTGGGATTTGTGGTGGACACCCGGGGGCCAGGACTCTTGCTGACAAGTTAATCACTTTGGGGTACTATCGTCGCACATGAGAGCCGATACTCATAACTTTGTTCAACAATGTGATCGGTGCCAAAGGTTTGCCAACTTACCTCACATGCCTACAACCGAGCGTACTCCGAATTGCAGCCTTAGCCATTCGACATGTGGGGTGTCGACTTGATTGGACCCTTCCTCCCGCCCGGAAACCGCAAGTATGTGATCGTTGCCATAGACTACTTCACCAAATGGGTTGAGGCCAAACCATTAGCTCGTATCACGAGGAGAACGCTATCAACTTCATTCACGATTTCATTTGGTGTCGATTTGGTTTTCCTCGAGCTATAGTATCTCGACAACGGATTGCAGCTTCTCCGTGAGCCTTCAAGCAGTAGATGAATCGAGTAGGCATCAAGCATTGGCAATCTTCGTCGCCTATCCTCAAGGAAATGGGCAAGCCGAGGCAAAGAAATAAACTTGTTCTATCTTCGCTCAAGACAGACTCGTAGGTCGACGTAACAATTGGTTGGGACGAACTCCCTGCTCTTCGGGGCGCTCGTACAACCACTGTGGGGCCTACTGGGAAACCCCTTTTGCTCTCACATACGGGTCGAGGCCATGGCACCCGCCGAGCTCGCATTTCCCACCGCTAGAGTGACTTTCTTCAATCAAGAGCAAAATGATACCAACAGATTGATCGAACCGGATCTCGATCGACGAGAAGCGAGAAACACTTACCTCCGAATGGTCAACTACAAGCAGTGAACTAAAAGCTACCACGACAAGAAGGTCAAGGCAAGGTCATTCCAAGTGGGAGATTATGTGTTGAGAAAGATCGAGGCAACGGGAAGAAGAACCCAGCAGAACAAGTTATCTCCTAACTGGGAAGGCCCCTTCATAGTTACTCGAGTTGTCAAAGAGGGGACTTACATGATTGCTCATCCTGATGGTGAAGAGTTGAAACATCCTTGGCACGCCACTCACCTCATCAGATACTACTTCTAGTTTTCAGTTCCCAATTTCAAGCTTGTGTTAATTCTAGTTTTACATTGATGTAAGCATGTTCCCTACTTCAATGAAAAGCGCAGTTCATTCGATCAAACATAGTGTTACACTAACCCCAACAAGCTCGACTCTTAGTCAGCTTCGTTTTAACAAGCTCGATTCTTAATCGCCTTTGTTCATTTAACAAGTCCGACTCTTAGTCGACTTCGTTCTAACAAACTCGACTCTTAGTCAGTTTGTTCTAATTAGCTCGATTCTTAATCAGCTTTGTTCATTTAACAAGTCCGACTCTTAGTCGACTTCGTCCTAACAAACTCGACTCATAGTCAGTTTGTTCTAATTAGCTCGATTCTTAATCAGCTTTGTTCATTTAACAAGTCCGACTCTTAGTCGACTTCGTTCTAACAAACTCGACTCTTAGTCAGTTTGTTCTAATTAGCTCGATTCTTAATCAGCTTTGTTCATTTAACAAGTCCGACTCTTAGTCGACTTCGTTCTAACAAACTCGACTCTTAGTCAGTTTGTTCTAATTAGCTCGATTCTTAATCAACTTTGTTTATTTAACAAGCCCGATTCCTAATCGACTTCGTTCTAATTAGCTCGACCCTTGGTCAGCTTCAATAGTTTGAACAGATTAGATTTATAGTCAATCTCATTCACAAAAATTAACCAAGTCTGAGGTCGACCAAGGCATCATAAAGTCAGGACGACCTTAAACTTAAGATGACTCATTTACCCTACCACATCTAGCTCGACACTTACATCAAAAGCATACAACATGCAAAAAAGAGAAGTCAGTTACGATTAAACATAAGTAAGTCTCCCAAAGTGGGCCAAGACTTATTTAATTAAAACTACAAAAGTAATATGCCTCCCAAAAAATAGGGCCAAGGCATCAAAGTATTCATAAAGACAAAAAACAAGAAATGTTTGGGACTTGTTCATTACACAACCAACAGTTTCAAAATTTAATCTTTGGGATCGCCTTCAACATGACCACTAGTAGCCGCTTGTTTATCTACGGTTTCCTCCCCGCTGCTGGGGCCGATTGGTTTACCCGACTCGTAAAATCCGTGTTGTGGAGTATCACCATCAAAGGCCGGTGAGTCGCTCTTCAAGCTCGGCTAAAATGGTGCCGTAATTAACTCGAGCAACAGTGAGGAGGAGTCCAAACTTCACTTCGGCGGCCGCGTCATCTTTAGCTATAATCTCCAAGTCATTATCATTGTAAGGCACCAAGCTATGCCCCAGCCGAGCCGCCGTATTATAGGGATCTTCGCAGCCCATTGAGCGAGTTGTTCAACCGAGATATCGTAGCGTGATCCACCGTAATACGCCGAGCCATGTGAGCTCGACCTACGTCCCGTAAGGCGCTGGCTTCCTTGGTAACATGAGCATGGAGCTCGTCACTCTCTTTGTAAGCTTTCACAGCTTCATCTTTGGCCACCTTCACAGCATTGTTGAGTTCCAGCTCCCATTGTTGTCGAGCAGCATCCAGTTCCTCCTGTTTCTTGGCTAAGGTGACGGGAACCTCCTCCAGCTGCTGCTTTGCCAGCTCAAGATCAGCCGTCATCTTCTTTTTCTCCTCCTTAAGACGGGCGAGTTCACTGTTGGCCTCCCCTAAGCTCTTCCAAGCCTCCTCCTTCAATTTGATTTCATTATCCTTCAAAAGTTTCAGAGTTTCATAAGAGTTATCCAAGTCCGAGTACTCCTCCTTCAGTTTGTCAAACTCTCCTTTCAACTTTGTATAGTCCTCTTTCAACTGAGCTTGATCACCTTCCAGCTTCCCCAGTTCCTCGTTCTTACGAGCCAACATAGTCTTGGCCTTCTCCTGCTCCTCTCGCCGCCTTCCAATAAGTGGTGGCTAAATCAATCATGGCAAGTGGACTCGAAATAACGAGTTGATACAAGGGGTCGATCAAATGAAAAGAAAGGAGAGGAAAACGGCAAGAAGAATGAATACATTAAAAGCTCAAGGGTTACCTCTGAGGAAGCCAACCCAACTCGAGCTCGACAAGCTTCGGAGTCAACGGCTTATTAGTAAACTCTCCGATCGATCCCGATCGCCCTCCTCCCGACGACTACCCGGCCATATTCCAGCCTCCGGATACTCCCTAGCCAAGCCGTTAATCCCGGTCAAAGGAGGCACCTCACTTAGCTCAAAGAACCCTATTCCGAATCGCTCGTCATATGAAACTTGAATAGGGAGGCATGCGGACTTCTGGTCTCAGTCCCCATTGGTTCACTAGCATCGACTTGATTAGATGCCGAGCTCACTACTGAGGGACCAATCTTGATCTTCTTGCTCAGAGGGACATCGTCATCTTCCTCCTCTTCTTCATCCAAAGCGATGACATAGGACTTCTTCTTGGAGACAGCTTTAGTCTTGGTTTTGGTTGTGGACCTAACCTGAGCTCGAGTCCTAGTACGGACGACTTCCTCCTCTGGCTCCACACTTTTCTCAACCCCATCCACACCAAAGAACGTGGACCTCTTCAGAACCTTGGGCATCATCACCCTCAACATTTTCCCCTTCTGGGACTTCATCCAATCCTTCCAAATTCTCCTCAGCAGGAATGAATTTGGTGGTATCCTGGTCGACCAGCTTCAGCAGATCATTTCTCTTGACCCCCTCTATCTCACGGTTCTCCCTGGCATTAGCTGCTCCATAGCTCTTCTTGGACTTCCTGATATCAACGGCTCTTCCCATATTGGCTTCCCGAAAGGTGGGGTCAAAACCGCACAAGTCAAAAAGGAAGAGTATTAGCTCGACATCATAATTATAAGTTCTATGTACGAGCCACGAGTTCTACATACGAGCAACATAAGTAACGAGCTAAGAAATTCAATACGGAAGCTACACATATACAAGGTACGAGTTCTACGCTGAGATCAGTAAGTGACGACTAAATGATCAAATACAAATGCCAAACAAGATGGAGCTCGCCCATAAGAAATTATCACACAAGTAGAAGGAAGGGGCGAGTAAATCCTTACCACCAACATGTTCCCCATTATCTCTGCAGTAGTTCTTATTCTTTTGGCAGAGAGAGCAGATCTTCCCAAACCTAGCGTGAGCATGAGTAACCCAGTTTGGATACCTCAAGCACCTGACTATGGGAACTAAAGGCACAACATCATCATCCCCTAGCATCATTCCTGCTTGGATGTAATTGTTCTTCGTGGTTCCCAAAACCTCCCAACTGATGGGCACACGAGCAACCAACTCTACCAACTTCCCACGCAGGTCACTATGCCAATGGGGTTCCCACTGGTCTTCATCCCTTACCGTTTTGGTATCCTCACCTGGTAGGGGGAACTCCCAACCTAACCTACTCTCCACTACTGCAACATGGGAGTTCCAGCCACTGACCTTGCTAGGCAAATTGATAAATAGTTTGGGGGAATTTGCTTTAGAGGGAGTACTTATGCCGCCATTCTTGTCGAACTTCACAACAAAGAACTCTCTGAACACCCTCATACAAGGCTCATAACCTAAGAAGCGGCAAACCATTGCAAAGCAGACCAAGACTCTACAAGTATTGGCGCCCAGTTGGATAGGCAGGGCATTGGCGCACTCTAGGAACTCGTTAATAAAAGGGTCCAAGGGAAATCTCAAGCCGGCAATGAACTGGCCATAATAAAAGGCAACCCTAGTGGCATCAGTCTTGTAAGTCTTCCCAAATTGTTTGAAGAAGTCACCCCGCTTATAAAGGGTAACCTCAAACTCCTCCCCGTCCACCTCACGTAAGTCATAAATGGTCGACAATCTAGAAGGAAAATTCTGCTTCCCTCTCAGTGGCCCTTGAGGAACATAACCCCTTTCATTCCTGCCTGGCGCCACATTGGCCTCGAAGGCGTCAACAATACGGGGACTTGACGAGATCGACGCATTGGCTTCTCCTTGAGTCTCCATATCTGTACAAGAAGAGGGGGAAACAGGGGAATCAGTTCTACATGAAGTCTCAGGAGACCTAATCGATAAACTAAGGGGCGACCTAGATTCCCCCGGAAATCCAATTCTATTCCTAAGGAAGGAAGGTTTCTTGGGACCCTGAATGTAGAATGTGGCAATATGGTCAAGAAGTTCATGGAAGAGGTGGAATGACTCAACTCTTGGGTCGTTCGTTCCTAAGATACCTAAACTATCTCCCACTGTGCAAGGTCGGTTCGGTAAAAATGCAAACCTCATCGGGCTAAAATTGAAGTACACTCCTCCATGGTCATCTCCTCCACTCTCCGTTCAAATGTTTATAAACCCTACTTGCTAACTTTACAAAGACTCCATACCAAGCTCCGGTTCAAGCACTAAAGGTCTTAGCCATGGCGAAATTGAAGAAATTATGGAAATGAAACCCTAGTTTTGAGAGACAAAAGGAGTACCTTAAATTAGCTCGTTCGAAGAGGGGTTTACAGACGGAGATGAAAGCTTTGATTTATCCGATTGCCTTTTTCGCTATTCACGCCGGAATTCAAGGAATCAGAGATGGCGAAAGTTGTAAATGGGGAAGGACTCTCGAATTTATAGCTTCCTGAATTGGAAAGGGCAAAGGGAAATTTGAATTTAATTTTCCTAATTAATGGCGGAAACAGTTTCCTAGGCGGACTCTCAAACGTCAAAAATATAATCATTATGGCAAAAACGGCGCTCGTTCCGATCTAACCGTTCATCGCCAACGTCCCGTGATTATGCCACGTCATTGTGGTCGACCTACTTCAAAAAATTGGTAGCGACCTGCGGGTAAAATAATTCACATCCAAAAATCTTCTTAACTTCCAAGTCGACAAAGTCCACTCGAAAGTTGGGGGCCACTGAACACACCAAAAGTGTCGAGTTGGGCCCAGCAAGTAAAGCCCAATCACAGATAGCATTGGCTCCCACATTCTCAATGAGACCGATCCAATCGAACAAGGCCCAAGGCCCATCTCAAATATCGGGCCGACTAAGTCCATGGTCCGACCTACTGTGTCCCGACTTAACTTAGTCCGACCTCATGATCCGTATTATAATTCGGGTACGAACCATGCTCTACCCGCCGCCGTGTCGATCATTCCACAAATGGCGACCTCGACCTAAATAGCAAACGTCGAGCTAACTGAGATAGACGCACGTGGGTCAAGTCTTACCATAACTGCTTCCCTACAAATCAGGGACCATTACAGGACACGTTCACACCACATGTAACTGTTCCTACAATCTCGGAGCTCATGTAGCCATGTCATTAAATCACCTACATCAACTATAAATACCTCATCACTACCAACGGTGCAAAGGTAACTGCCATTTTGTTATTGGAATTCAGTATTCAATACATTTTGTGCTATATACAACTGTGATCTTACTCTCACGCCCGAGCGTCTTCGCCGGAGACACATCCGGCTAGTCGTGGGTTCTGATTTCAGGTCAAGGAGCCAGGTGATTCGTCCTGCCACGTGGAGAAAGATTGATAAGCACAATTCCTGCAGCATCATTCATAATTATATATGTATATAAATATAATTACACCTCCTTTTAACTTGAAGCTTCATTATATACCAAGCCCAAAGCTATTTTTGATTCGTTTTCTTTCGATGTGGGAAATATGCCATGGCCTTGCCTTGGCCTTTATCCCACATTAAAAAAAAACCAAATTAAAATGAGTTGTCTTGGTTATACAATGAGGGAGATGAATAAGTGAGTTGGTTTTGATAAGGAAGTGGGGGATTAGGGGATTTTTTTTCATTTAACGAAATTGTTAGTACTTTTATTTTCCTTCTAAAAATTAAATAAGTGAAATAGAAAATAAAAATCATAATTATGTTCATAATTAGTTAATGTAAATAATTATGACATCATTTTTTAGATGTACGACCATGAGTTAATTGAAAGTTTCCATTTGAAAAAGAATGACATTAATTTTTATTAGATAACTGTACTATCCTATTGGTATGACCAAAACTTTTGTTTTTATTTAAAAAATTCTCTTTATCAAAAAGAAATAAAATATCACATTTCTTTTTACTAGATTTTCAATCTTAACATTTTTTTATCAGATTTCAATAACTTATTTCTTATTTGAATAACAAGTTCGTGTGTTTTATTTATTTTTTTAAATTGATAACATACTACAGAATTGTATATAGAGAAATGCATATTCCTTATAATTTTTTTTTTATTTTATTCTTTTCTAATTTTTATGTACTGACAATGTAGTCTTTAAGAAAGTATTTCATAATGTATAAATTAATTGAGTTCTTGATTTATTTTATTTTAATTTTTGTCTTTTAAATAATAATGCCCCGTGTATCGCACGGGAGTCAATCTAGTTATACTTATAATAATAGATATTTTAATAATAGAGAGAAATATAGAGTAGAAGTAGAGAAAAATGAAATGCCTTTTTTGTGTGTTTGTAGAATGAAAGTAGCCTTCTATTTATAGGCCTAGGATTTCAACAAATTCCATCACTATAGAAGCTTGAATGAGTCACAAGAATGAGTCAAAAGATTATCCCAAAGTATCTCAACAAAATATGCTAACAAACTTGAGATAATTTATTCATTATACTTTCCAATTTTTTGAAAATAAAAGATTGTAAATAAATAAATAAAACTGAATTTAACAATCTCCCACAAGTTTTAAAATTTCAAAATATGTATATAAATAATAATTTAGGCAACCTTATACTATGCAATGGGTACATGAGAATTTTGTACTTGAGCCTGCACTTAGTGTTACTTAGTGTTGGCAATTTTCCATTCGAGGAAACCAAAATGGATTAAGCCTTGAATTAGTCCCATTTATTGAACTTCATATTACCACCCACATAGTATTGAAATTGGACTTGGTTCAAAAGCTGATAGCGCTGTTAATGGCCATGCGCTCTAATCTTGATTCTCATGAGAGTCTTTAAGGGGCAGCCCTACTCCCACAGTCGCCCTCGCGACGACTCTTATTTAGGTGAGTCTTCCAAAGGTACGTATGAAATGTACCTCGCAGAAAATGACTACCTCGGGCTCATTAAGGTAACACCATCCTGAATATCACACTAAAAAGCACTATCACCATAGGGATGAGGAAGAGACCGCTCTCCTCTTTATAAAGTAGTGCTTATATTACGAGTTACGCTATTACGGAGTGTTCTTACCCATTGAACCTTTTTCATGGGATCTCCAATCACAAAGGTTGGGTTACTACCGTTGGTGACTCCCTATGAGATTGTTGGAAATGGGTAACGAAAGTTAACTTTGACTTAACGTTGACCTAACTTCCTAACGGAATTCGTTATTTTTTAACGAAGTAAGTTACAAAATGTATTCTACATTTGGTGTAGATTATGAAACTCATTTATTGTCTCAAAATCATTTCCGGGTGAATGAGAAATTAATGACAAAATATTTGTAACTTAACGAGAGTTGTTTAAAGGGTCAATTAGATCATTTGGATTTAATTGGATTTGAACTATCTTTTTGGCTGATGAGATTTTGCACCCAGTTGATCAGAACGAGTGGGGACTCTGGTCACGAGTCGTGAGCACGAATGGACCTTAATGGACATTTGCTCAAATTCTGATCAGAACGAGTGGAAGCCTTGGGAACGAGTCGTGAGCACGACTCGTGCCAAGGAGCACGACTCGTGCCATTCGCTGTTGCCATAAAAGTTGTGTCTTTTCAAGGAAAAAGACACAAATCCCTTAACTCTCCTTATATACTTTCCCCCCGAATTTCAATAGATACATACAGTAAATTGAGTCTTCCTACACACATTTGAGATAGATTAACTTAGCCTAATCATTTCATCTTGTTGCATTATTTTTCTTCAAGTTCGAAAGTTCCAAATAGTCAATTGTTCGTTAGATTTGTTAATTTGGAGTGCTCCTATTAACAAATAGAAGTCGTTGCATCTCACGAGAAGTTTGTCATCAACCGTAAGCACCAGTGCGGGACAAATACTTCTTACGAAAATTGTGTTAAACACAAGCCTCGACTACATTAAGTTTGTCTTTACAATTTCCGTCATCTTTCTCATTTTCTTTGTTATTTCCTTAAGAAGCCTATCCAAAAATCCCAACAATCGTAAGAAGTATTTGACGTTTCTTAAGGCGTTCCTACAATGACTAATGAGAAAGACACCTCCGAGTCATCCGGACTTACTCCTCCTCAAGGCGATATAACTCTCAAGAATGTTGCACCCGCTACTACACCGACTCACTCGGTTCACGGTGAGAAACCCCCAAAGTTTACCGGGGTGGATTTCAAGAGATGGCAACAAAAGATGCTATTCTACTTGACCACTCTAAGTTTGCATCGTTTCTTAAAAGAAGATCTGATTGTTGCAAATGGTGATCCCGACCCTCAAAGGCTTTTGGCAAAAGAGGCTTGGGACCACGATAATTTTCTATGTAAAAATTACATTATGAATGGACTTGTCGATGCACTCTATAATGTGTATAGTACCGTCGAGTTAGCCAAGGCATTGTGGAAAACCTTGGAAAGGAAGTACAAGATTGAAGATGCCGGGTAAAAGAAGTTTGCCGTCGGCAAATATCTTGACTTCAAAATGGTGGATTCTAAGTTGGTAACAACTCAAGTTGATGAGTTCCAACTTATATTGCATGGTCTTGATGCCGAAGGAATCATGAATGATCCGTTCAAAGTGGCATAAATCATAGAAAAGTTGCCGCCTTCATGGAAGGACTTCAAAAATTATCTCAAGCATAAACGTAAAGAGATGACTTTGGAGGACTTGGTTGTTCGTCTTCAAATTGAAGATAATAATTGAGACAATGAAGCTAAAGCTACCAAAGGCAAGATGGAGGCAAAAGTCAATCTCGCCGAGGCAAGCACTAGTGGCACAAAAAGGAAGCATTCCGAGAATGCTAGGAAAGGGAAGAGCAAGGGCTCCTCAACTAAGAAGTTCAAAGGAGCATGCTATAATTGTGGCAAGTCGGGCCACATAGCAAAGGATTGTCGCTATTCAAAGAAGGAGGCGAACAATGTGGATGACATGGATCTTGATTTTGCTGCGGTGGTCTTCGAGGCAAACGTGGCAAATTTGGATGACAATCCAAAGAAATGGTGGATAGATACCGGGGCTACCCGCCATATTTGTGCTAATAAGGAGAGTTTTTCTTCTTTATACTCCCATTTTCGGAAGGAAATTGTATATGGGAAATTCAGCGACTTCCGATGTTCAAGGCATTGGAAATGGTGTATTGAAGATGACCTCGGGGAAAGAAGTGACCTTGCTTGATGTGCTGCATGTTCCGGACATCCGCAAGAATCTAGTTTCCGGTGCTTTGTTGAGTAAAGCCGGTTTTAGATTAGTTTTTGAATCCGACAAGCTTGTAATAACCAAGAATGGTTTATTCCTTGGAAATGGTTACCTCGAGAAGGGACTTTTCAAGATGAATGTAATGAATGTTATCCGCCAAGGTGCGAAGAATAAAAATTTTGTTTCTTATGTTTACTTGTCGGAAAGTCCTAGTTTATGGCATGATAGATTAGGTCATGTAAACTTCGACACTATTAAGAAATTAGTTAAACAAGATTTAATCCAAATGACTAAATCTGATTCAACTAATAAGTGCGAAGTTTGCGTTGAGGCAAAAATGACGAAGTCGCCATTTAATGCAATAGAAAGAAACACAACTCCTCTCGAGTTAATTCACACCGACATATGTGATTTAAAACTTGTGCAAACTCGGGGAGGTAAAAAGTACTTCATTACATTCATAGACGATTGCACTAAGTATTGCTATGTTTATCTCTTAAGAAGTAAAGATGAAGCCTTAGGGGCTTTCGACTTATAAGAAAGAAGTTGAAAATCAACTTAACTTAAATATTAAGAAATTAGAAGTGATAGAGGAGGAGAATATGAAGCTCCGTTTGAAGGACTATGTTGGGAATCCGGCATAATTCATTAAACGACGGCTCCATATACCCCTCAGTCTAACGGAGTTGCTGAACGCAAAAATCGTACTCTCAAAGAGATGATGAACGCATTTTTGATAAGTTCAGGCTTACCCGATAACTTGTGGGGGGAAGCTATACTCACTTCGAACTACATTCTTAATAAGATACCCAAGAAAGGTATTGATAAAACGCCCTATGAATTATGACATAATCGTAGGCCGTGTTATAAATATCTTAAAGTATGGGGTTGTTTGGCTAAGGTTGAAATACCTAAGCCGAAACAAGTGAAGATTGGTCCGAAAACCATTGACTGTATTTTTATTGGATATGCCAATAACAGTAGTGCCTATCGATTCATAGTGCACAAGTCAGAAATTCCTGATATGAATGCAAGAATGACATTAGAATCAAGGAATGCAGTATTCTTTGAAAATATCTTTCCTGCTAAGGATAGGAAAGAAGGTAATTCTCAAAAGAGAGCATATGAATCTACAAACGGTCCATCTCAAGTAGAAGATGAAGGACCTAGACGTAGTAAAAGGGCAAGAGTGGAAAAGTCTTTTGGTCCTGATTTTCTATCATTTATGTTGGAAAACGAACCAGCTACTGTTAAAGAAGCTTTATCTGGACCAGACAGTACGTTCTGGAAAGAGGCTATTAACAGTGAGATAGAATCCATAATGCTTAATAATACTTGGGAATTGGTGGAACTCCCTCCAGGTTGCAAACCGTTAGGTTGCAAATGGATTCTTAAAAGAAAGTATAAAGCCAATGGATCTATTGATAAGTACAAAGTCAGGCTAGTTGCCAAAGGGTTTAGACAGAAAGAGGGATATGATTTCTTCAATACATACTCCCCTGTCACAAGGATCACATCTATACGTGTTCTCATAGCTATTGCAGCAGTGCATAATCTTGAGATACACCAAATGGATGTGAAAACAACCTTCCTAAATGGAGAGCTAAATGAAGAAATTTACATGGAACAACCCGAAGGGTTCGTGGTTCCTGGTAAAGAACGAAAGGTGTGTAAACTTGTAAAGTCGTTATATGGACTAAAACAAGCACCTAAACAGTGGCATGAGAAATTCGATAGAACTATGTTATCAAATGGATTCAAGATTAATGAATGTGACAAATGTGTCTACATTAAAGGAACATCTGAATCATTTGTTATTGTCTGTCTTTACGTAGACGACATGTTAATAATGGGAAGTAGTCATGAATTGATCATGAATACCAAAGGCATGTTAAAGAAGAACTTTGACATGAAAGATATGGGATTAGCCGATGTCATATTAGGAATAAAGATTTCAAGAACATCAGAAGGAATAGTCCTGTCACAATCCCATTATCTGGAAAATATACTTCGAAAATTCGATGTCATTAACAGCCCTCCAGCTAAGACTCGGTAGACTTGGCGCTACACTTAGCTAAAAACAGAGGGGAACCAGTTTCTCAGTTGGAGTATGCAAGAATAATTGGCAGTCTGATGTACTTAACGAATTGTACACGTCCAGACATTGCATATTCAGTGAGCAAACTAAGCAGGTTCACGAGTAATCCCAGTACAGATCATTGGAAAGCACTAATGAGAGTATTGAGATATTTAAAGTATACTATGAAGCATGGGATACTTTATAAGAGATATCCAGCAGTATTAGAAGGATACTGTGATGCAAACTGGATATCGGACACAAAAGACTCAAAATCCACGAGTGGATATGTTTTCACAATAGGTGGAGGAGCAGTGTCATGGAAATCCTCCAAACAAACGTGTATAGCCAGATCCACGATGGAATCTGAGTTTATAGCTTTAGATAAAGCTGGAGAAGAAGCAGAATGGCTTAAGAACTTCCTGGAGGATATTCCTTGTTGGAATAAACATGTGCCTGCTATACTAATACATTGTGATAGTCAATCAGCAATAGGAAGGGCACAAAGTAGTATGTATAATGGTAAGTCTAGACATATCCGTCGTAGACATAATACCATTAGACATTTGATCAAGAATGGGGTTATCACAATTGACTATGTGAAGTCAAATGATAACATAGCGGATCCGTTTACTAAAGGTATAAATAGAGATCAACTGTATAAACTGTTAAGGGGAATGGGCTTAAAACCCACAACAAAAGAACTCATAGTGGACACTCAACCTTGAGAATTGGAGATCCCATGCCCTTGATTCAATGAGACAACCAAGCTATAAGGTCTAGTAGAATCACTTGGAAACAACAACTCGGTTGAATGACCTGGAGATGTTGAATACTCATTCCCAGAACATCCAAGTATAAGCACCTGCAGCAGTGGTGAGGATAAGTTGAGAAAACTTTTAATGATTCCTATACCTACGGGTGTAGTAGTGCAGGATACTCCTAATAGTGTGAATCACCTATATAAGTGAGAAGTAACTTGGCCGCTTCTAATATGAACGCTTATGAATGAGATACGGTCCAGGGCCGAAATGGACAAAACGTGAGAACAATAACTGTTAGAGCTATTATTATGTGAGTATTGTTGTCTTGGTATACATCATACAGTCACTGGTTCAAAGCGACTCGCTACCAAATGGCTAGTATATCCGATAATATTTCACTAGGGAAGATTCAAAGCCATAAGCTATCTATCCCGATGTATAATGGTTCGCCGGAACTTTTGGACGAAATTGCATACATGCATTAATTGTCATTCATGTGGGAGATTGTTGGAAATGGGTAATGAAAGTTAAGTTTGACTTAACGTTGACCTAACTTCCTAACGAAATTCGTTATTTGTTAATGAAGTAAGTTACAAAATGTATTCTACATTTGGTGTAGATTATGAAACTCATTTATTGTCTCAAAACCATTTTCGGGTGAATGAGAAATTAATGACAAAAGATTTGTAACTTAACGAGAGTTGTTTAAAGGGTCAATTAGATCATTTGGATTTAATTGGATTTGGACTGTGTTTTTGGCTGATGAGATTTTGCACCCAGTTGATCAGAACGAGTGGGGACTCTGGTCACGAGTCGTGAGCACGAATGGGCCTTAATGGACATTTGCTCAAATTCTGATCAGAAAGAGTGGAAGCCTTTGGAACGAGTCGTGAGCACGACTCGTGCCAAGGAGCACGACTCTTGCCCGTCGCTGCTGCCAGAAAAGTTGTGTCTTTTCAAGGGAAAGACACAAACCCCTTAACTCTCCTTATATACTTTCCCTCTGAATTTCAATAGATACATACAGTAAATTGAGTCTTCCTACACACATTTGAGATAGATTAACTTAGCCTAATCATTTCATCTTGTTGCATTATTTTTCTTCAAGTCCGAAAGTTCCAAATAGTCAATTGTTCGTTAGATTTGTTAATTTGGAGTGCTCCTATTAACAAATAGAAGTCGTTGCATCTCACGAGAAGTTTGTCATCAACCGTAAGCACCAGTGCGAAACAAATACTTCTTACGGAAATTGTGTTAAACACAAGCCTCGACTATCATTAAGTTGTCTTTACAATTTCCGTTATCTTTTTCGTTATCTTTCTCATTTTCTTTGTTATTTCCTTAAGAAGCCTATCCAAACACCCTTCTTGGGTAGACCATTGGTCAAGTTATCAGCAAGATTCTTTTCAGATATTACAAAATTTATTGATACAACATTTGCAGTCACAAGTGCTTTCATAGATTTATACCTCACTTGTATATGTCTAGTCATTTTTTTATTTGTTTGAGATTGCTTTAACAAGTCATTCACAGCCTTACAATCACACTGCAATGATATAGCATGTAAATGTTTATCTATAATAGGAATATCTAGTAAAAGATTTCTTAACCACTCAGCTTCATTACAAGTAGTGTCTAAGGCAATTAACTCAGATTACATGTTAGTCCTTGATATAATTGTTTGTTTCTTAGAACCCCAAGATATAGTTGCACTCCCAACATAAATAAATAACCTGAAGTAGATTTCAAATCTAAACTGTCAGTTATCCAATTTGCATCACTATATCCTTTTACAACATTCGGGAAGCCTTGATAGATTAAAGAATAATCCATTGTACCTATAAGATACTTAAGAACTCTTTCTAGTGCACCCCAATGTTCTTGACTAGGATTTTGAGTATAACTACTAAGTCTCCCTACAACATAGGTGTTTGTAATATATAATTAGGATCCTATGATCTAAGAATATTTTAATTGATATATAGGCTCTCCCAAATTCTTTTTAAGATGGATGCATGAATCATAAGGAGTAGAAACAGGTTTATAATCATAATGCCTATATTTCCTCAACAATTTCTCTATGACACTTGATTGAGATAACTTTATCGCTTCTGAAGTTTTTTCAACTTTCATTCCTAATATCACACTTGCTTCACCCTAATCTTTCATATCAAAGTTACTTGACAGATGATCTTTTACATTATTAATGAAAGCTAAGCTGACCCAAAAATCAATATATCATCTACATATAAACAAATAATCACATGTTCTCCATTCTCTTCCTTATAGTATAAGCACCTATCATGTTCATTGATCTTAAAATCATATTCTAATATAACTTTATCAAGTTTCTCATGCCATTGTTTAGGGCTTGCTTCAAACCACATAAATATTTTACTAGCTTACATACTTTATTTTCATGTCCCTTAACATTGTAACCTTCTGGTTGCTCCATATAAATTTCTTCTACTAAGTCTCCATTTAAAAAGGCGATCTTAACATCCATTTGATGTATAAGTAGGTTATGGTTAGAAGCTAGAGCTAGTAAAATCCTAATGGTTGTAATCCTTGCAACCGGTGAATATTTGTCAAATAATCATTCCCTTTCTTTTGTGCGAAGCCTTTGGCTACTAACCTAGCTTTATATTTATCTATACTTCCTGTGGATTTCAACTTATTCTTAAATATTTAGTTACAGCCTATTGGTTTATTTTCAGGAGGTAACTCTGTTAAAACCCAAGTATTATTCTGAATGATCGACTCGTATTCATCATTTATTGTTTTTTTACAAAAAGGGGCATCTATCGATGACATTGTTTCCTTAAATGTCGTAGGTTCACCTTCAACTAAATAGGTAAATAATTCCCGTACAAGATTCTTCTCTTTTCTAGACCTTTTACTTCTTATAAGTTCAAGATGTTCGTCAGATTGTATATCTCTATTTATACTAGTTAATGATATACATCCATTAGTAGGATTACTAGTGCTAAAATGTTGACTTCTAACTCTATTTTTAAAAGGAAATATGTTCTCAAAAAATGTAGCATGTCTTGCTTCGATAATGGTATTATTAGATATGTCGCTCACATTTGAGTTAATAACTAAGAACCTATTAGCGGCACTATTTTGAGCATATACTAAAAAGATAGCATCTATAGTTTTAGGTCCAGTTTTCTTTCTTTTATGACTTGGAATGGCTACCTTAGCTAAGCACCCCCACAATTGAAGGAAATCCAACCTATGAGTTATTTTCTTCCATAATTCAAAAGGAATCTTTTTATTATCTCTAACAGTTACTCTATTAAGAATAAAACTTGATGATAAAATAGCCTCTCCCCATAAGTTTTCTGGTGCTACAAAATTAATCAAAATTGCATTCACCATGTCCATTAGAGTTCTATTTTTCCTTTCGGCTACACCATTTGATGGGGAAAAATAAGGAGGTGTGGTCTCATGAATAATTTCATTATCCTCACAATATTTATTAAGTTCCATAAAGGAGTATTGTCCACCCCTATCAGATCAGAATTTTAATCTTCTTTTCTAGTTGGTTCTTAACCTCGACTTTATAAATTTTAAATTTATCGTAAACCTCATCCTTGGTCTTCAGGAGAAAAATGTAACAATATTTGAAGTAGTCGTCTAAAATGTCACAAAATATTTATTTCTCGCTCTAGTCGGAGGACGATTAGAGTCACATACATAACTATGAATAAGGTCTAAGAGTTTAGTATCTCTTAGCACCGATTTATAAGGTTTATTAGGTTTCTTTGCTTTAACACATACTTCACACTTGCGATTAATGTCAATATGAGTATAAGGTTCAAGTTCATCATTCTTTAAATTTTTCCATTATTAACATGTCCTAGCCTTTCATGCCATAAATCACTAGATTCAATATTAAGAACTAAATGTAAGCTTCTATTTATATCGCCTAAAACATTTAATTTAAATAAGCCATTGCTTACATAAAACCCTCGACAATGAAAATATTATTTATAGTGATAACAATCTTATTAGATTCTAAAATAACTTTATATCCTTGTTTGACTAACAATGACCCACTAACTAGATTTTTTCTAACATCGGGAGCATGTCGAACTTCATTAAGTAATAATATCTTTCCGGATGACATCTTTAAGTCAACTCTTCCAATTCTTAATACTTGTGCAATTGTTTCATTTTCTAGTTTCACGTTTCCTCCACTTGATTTATGATAAGATGTAAATAGTTTGCAAAATGCAAGAGGTATAAACTGTCCTTTGAAATGGACCACGAGTTAGGGCTTTTAGAAAACCTCTTTCTTCTTCTTCTTCTTTTTTTTTTTTTTTTTTTTTTTTTTAATAAGGAAACTGTGAGTAATTAAAATTACTTAAACTTTTTTGTGAATTTGAAACACTAAGTCTTATACAACTAAAATCGTTGTAATGCGACAAAGAAACTTTCAAAACTGTTTTCCTTTCTATCTTCCCTTTATGGTATCATGATAATACAATAGTGACTTTAGATTGTTGGAAATAATGTTTTAAAAATGCAAAATCAGCAAATCAAGATTGTGCAACTATCTTGCAAAAATAATAATTAACATAACACAAAATGAGGAAAACGAAATTAATAAAGCAATTGAAGCTGGCCTTTGGGAGTCGCGAGATCGTTTGTTCTAAAGTCACTATCGTCTCCCTGTGTACGGGTCTTAACGACGATTAGTGGCTCCAAGAAAACCCTTCAACAAGCTCACAGCAAGTCTACTCTAGGTGTACGTCCGTAGGAAGATACAAATCGTACTCTTCAAAAATTGTCCAAATTATACGTAAAATAATAGAGAGAAATATAGAGTAGAAGTAGAGAAGAATGAAATGCCTTTTCTTTGTGTTTGAATAATGAAATTAGCCTTTTATTTATAGGCCTGGGACTTTAACAAATTCCATCACTATAGAAGCTTGAATGAGTCAAAAGATTATCCCAAAATATCTCAACAAAATAGGCTAACAAACTTCAGATAATTTATTTATTATACTTTTCAATTTTTTGAAAATAAAAGATTTGTAAATAAATAAATAAAACTGAATTTTTAAAGCTTAAAATATCTAACAATAATATTATTTCTTTGTTACTATGTTTAAATTTTTGGTCAACACTCATGTGAGATAAAGAAAATAAATTTTTATAATGCAAGGTAAAATTAAAAAGAAAAAATCACCAACTGCATTATTTTTAATTAAACGAGGGCATTTGGTGCAATTTTTTTTTTAATTTTGTTTATAAAGAAATAGCTTCTGATAGCTAGAAATTGAAGATTTATGTTCAAGCTTTAAGTTCACATACATAAAGCTTGAGATTTATTTTGAAAGCAAATAAGCATACTTCTTGTACTATTGAAAATTAAGATGTCACTTTATAACAATTGAAGACTCTATTAAATACAAGGATACGCGACATAATTCGTGAAACTTATAACAAATATGAACTATAAAAAAAATTTGTTGATGGTTCATGACATATCTTCAAACAACCTCAATGATTCACCTCTTTGTATTCGCATTTGTCCGGAATCAAATCTTCATTAAGTGTCTTGACAAATAATGATTTAAGTAGCACAAATGTTTTCAAGTAATACTTGGATACTACCCGACTTGAGAATTCAAATAATCGCCTTACGGAAAGGATTTAACTTTGAGGATACGACAAATTAAAGCATTTGAATCGGCAATATTTGCCCAACCAAACATATCAAACATTGCGACAAGAAACACTATTAACAACTTCCAAAATGAAGGCATTCGTTAGTGGCTATTGATTTCATACCTGATCATTCCGATTGTGATTGAAGAGAAACTTTTTTTTTATTCTATCTTACTAAATCAAATTCGAAGAAACAACAACAAAAAAAAAAAAAAAAAAAAAAAAACAAATTTAAAAATCAATCATTAATTTTGCAGTTATTAATTATCAAAATAATAATTTTAAATGTTGGGGAGTATACAAATTAATCAAAATAAGAAAAGAAGGAAAATTAGAAATCTGATGAATGAAGAAGAAGAAAGTACAAAGCTTGAACTTAAAACTTCAATTTCTAGCTATCAGAACAAATCAGAACAACAGTGGCGGCGGATCCAGAAATTCTTTTCAGTAAGGGCCAATTTTTATTTCCTCATTACATCATTCAAGCAATTTTGATTTTTTCGATCATGTATACTATTCAATATATAAAATAAAAGTTGAACTAAATTATATAATATTGATATATATTTCATGAAAAATTGCATTTTTAATAATATCAATGTAACTATTATTTGAAATTCTCTATTCATTTAACTCGAACATTATTATTTTTTCTTATGCTATTCTCCTTTCCATTCCTAAATAAATTGAAAAAAAAAATAAGTAGAAATTTACTCTTGATTGATTAGTGAAAGAAATATACTCCGTAGTATTCTCATTATTCCTTTAGCAATATATACAAGAGTTTTCTTAGCCAAGTAACCTACCATATTTACGTGATATACATTCCTAAGATAAGATGGTGGGATACCATCAATTATCTCTTCCTAATTATCTCGAGTCGTTCTTGTGTAAAACAAGTATGTGTCTTCTCTGTTATTATAAAGTGCCTCTTACAAAATTAGAAAGTGCCTGTTCTAAAATAACACTAATAAAATATTTAAATCGATTGTAATGTTAAATAATAACGGTGATATTGTTGAAAAATAGTGCCTGTTGTAGTGTTAAAAAGTGCCTCTTGTAGTGTTAAAAAGTGCATGTTGTAATATTGAAAAGTGTCGAGTGAATTAAAAAATACATGCCTGTTGTAGTGTTAAAAAGTGCCTTTTGTAATATTGAAAACTGCATTCTACAGTATCAAAAAATACCTGGTGAATTTTCTTAAGTTTCAAGTGAGTTAAAAAATACTCCCTCTGTCCCACGTGAATGTAAACCAACTTTTTGGGTGTGAGAATTAAGGAAAAATGATGTAAGAAAGAGAAAAAGTTAAATGTTGTGAGTATGCAAAATTAAATAGGAGAGAGAATGAGTGGGAGGAATAGTGAGGAGAGAGAATGTTGTGAGTGTAAAAGTGAAATATTTATTTCCATTTTGGGAAGTTTGCATTTACGTGGGACGGACCAAAATAGAAATAAGTTTGCATTCACGTGGGACGGAGGGAGTCCCTGTTGTAGCGTTGGAAAGTGCCTCTTGTAGTATTAAAAAACTACCTTCTACAGTGTCAAAATGTGACAGGTGCGATTTTCGTAAGTTCCATTTATTTACAAAAATACCACCGCGCACATTTTAAAACACGTTCTACGCTCAGTGAGCGTAGAACACGTTTCACCCAAGATTTTGTGAATTATGCAATCATTTCATAGTGTATTTTTTTCATACAAAGGAGTAGGACCCCAATATTTATATTTAGTACAGGTTATAATTGTTGAAACGATCCTATTTACCAGCAGGCTAACAAGCAATTATATGTAGTTTTATACACATAAATATATTTATCTAAATCTTTTCTGTAATTTTTTTTTTTTAAAAAATTGAGTGTGGGCCATGACTCATCATGGACTGTAAATTTATACCTGATTACAACCCAAACACAAACTATGCGACCAACTTGTAACAAATACAAATTGAATAATTAATTGATTTTTTTTGTAAATGGGACAATTTGAACTTGAAGAGAGAATAGCAACTGATAGTTTAAGGGCTTCCTCTCTCTTGTTTGTTAATTTACAAACTCGCAATTTCACTTCTCGTTTGTGAATTGCTTTGGGGCTGAGACTAGTTATAAAAGAATTTAGAAAAAGAAAAAAAAATTGAGTTTGTTATTTGTAAAGTGTGGTCTAGTTGGGTTTTGATAGTGTGCCACAAATTTGATATTATTTAAAATTTTGGTTATGTTTAAGAATGTCCGTTGTTGAGCTAATCTATTACATGCATATTCCCTCCGTGCCATTTTAATTCATATATTTTTTATTATATGTGTACTCTCAAAGATACAAAATTTCAAAACGGATTATTTTAAATAATGTGATTCACTTGTAATATTTGTAACAACTATCCATTTACTATTTCATACTCCACTCTTCTCTCTCTTGTCTCACAATCTATACTCAACATTTTATTATTATAAACTTTTTCTTAATCCCGTATAAAACCGCTTTAATTTGTACATTAAACCGAGTCGAAAATTGGGGCCCTAAAAATTGCACATTTTTTGTGGCCAAGAAGATTAGTGCCAACCTCAACCTATCATCACATTGAGCAACTTTTGGTGGCATCAGCTAAACAACTATTCTCCATATTGCCAAGCCCATTTAGCAATTAAACAGCTATTCTTCATATGCCCGGCCCAGGTCTTAATTAAGTTGGGGCCATTTTGTTTGGTAATAAGATACAAAGGTCTGAAAATGGGACCTTGATACTGATGATTAGAGTGTTGGATGGAGTCTATGGAATTTGGATTTGCTCCTCCACTCACTTTCCTCCACCCGAGTGACATGTCACGTCTTTCATGTCCGTTGGTAGGTTGACGGTTGATGCTACCATGAAAAATTGCTTATCGGAAGCGGCAAAGCTATATGATCCGGACTAATCAATCAATTTAGAAATGAGATTAAATTTCAATTTCAAATAATTATAAATATGCGATAAATTAGAATACAAATCAATATTCAAATTAAATATCAAATTAGGCTTACATTTGAATTTCAGTTTCAAATTAGGCTTACATTAAATAATTACGTATATGTGATTTAAATTTGATTCACATATACAAATCAATATTCAACTATCTCCTCTCTTTGGGCAGTAGAATTTTGTGACAAAATGCATGGCCCTTATAATAACTCTTCTTAATGGAGCCTATGAGAAAAATAAGTGAGTGATAGAAAGAGATAGTGAATTGAAAAGTATATTTGAAGACTTTTGTGACAAAATGCATGGCCCTTATAATAACTCTTCTTAATGGAGCCTATGAGAAAAATAAGTGAGTGAGAGAAGAGCTAGTGAATTGAAAAGTATATTTGAAGACTTTTGTGACAAAATGCATGGCCCTTATAATAACTCTTCTTAATGGAGCCTATGAGAAAAATAAGTGAGTGATAGAAGTGTTGGAACATTTCTATTTCAATAACCCCACAGCACTCAAGTCTAGATTAAGTACGAGAAGAGGATGAAGGCGAAAGCGTACCTGTTGAATCCATCTTGATGTTCTTAAAGAGGGAAGAAAGAAAGGTAGGGAATGAAGTGAAGTTCTTCTAGATGATAGTTCCCACACTTTAATCTTCTTAATGAATGAAGAGAAGTTTATGACTGAATTTTGTGAATGTAAATAAGTGTATCTAATGGCTGATGGATAGCCCTTATATAATAAGAGAAGGGGCACTTCATTTAGGGATTACACCCTTTCATAAAGATGGTGGTGTGAAGTTACCATTATGCTCATCATTTAATGATACTTACACCTAATAAAATTTTACATATTTAATCTATACTTTAACTTTATTAAACGATTGTAACACATAGAATTAAATAACACATACTCCCTCCGTCCCGGAACAATCTTCACACTTTCCCTTTTGGGCGTCCCAAAACTTACTTCACACATTTAAAACTTACCTAAAATGGAAAGGAATCTTTACTATTCCCTCCACTCATTCTCTCTCCTACATTATTTTAATACTCACAACACCATTATAATTTACTATTCTCTTCACTCATTCTCTCTCCTATTTTATTTTCACACTCACAACACTTTCAATATAATACTCTCTCCTTAAAACCAGTGCAAACAGTGTTTGTGAATTATGTTCCGGGACGGAGGGAGTATTAATTAATCCATGTTCTAACAAGAAGAGCTAGTGAATTGAAAAGTATATTTGAAGACTTTTGTGACAAAATGCATGTCCCTTATAATAACTCTTCTTAATGGAGCCTATGAGAAAAATAAGTGAGTGATTGAAGAGCTAGTGAATTGAAAAGCATATTTGAAGACTTTTGTGACAAAATGCATGGCCCTTATAATAACTCTTCTTAATGGAGCCTATGAGAAAAATAAGTGAGTGATAGAAGAGCTAGCGTATTGAAAAGTATATTTGAAGACGATCCAAGTCGGTCTTCTTTGTGGAATTTACGAGAAAAACTAAGTGTTTTAGGAGCTAGCATTTTAAAATAAAACTAGTATTTTTTTTTTCCATCGACCAATGGAATGTATAAGCATCAAATTTCAAATCAAATTAGCCATGACTTGTGAGTTGATTGAAAGACATTCGGAGAACACTAACAAACTCCTAAATCATACGGTAGGTGTTGTTCTAGCTTAATCAGAGCTTTCGAGTTCGATTCGAGACCTGAATGCAGTAACATTAAAAGTCAGAAATTTTGAGTTCAAGCCCTACGTTAAAACTGTTAGAGATATTATCCCACATTGGGAATTGACAAATCTTGCATATAATATATAAAGATCCTGGGCTACTCCCCTTATCACCAATTGATTTTAAGGGGAGTAGCCCAGGATCTTTATATATTATATGCAAGGTTTGTCAATTCCCAATGTGGAATAATATCTCTAACAAAAACTTTGTTCGAAAAAAGGAAGACATTTGGAGAAGAGTTCAATCTTTTTGACCATCCACCAATGGAAATGTGAAAAGATAAGGTGGAAACAGACCAAATGATACTTCGAATAAGCTCCCCTTTGTCCATTTTGTTTGGAAAATGACAAACTATCTCCTCTCTTTGGGCAGTAGAATTTGTAACAAAATGCATGGCCCTTACAATAACTCTACTAATTAACAATAATGTACTAAGAGTTTGCCAGTAGAAAGAAAAAGCATACACAAATATTCATTGATAAGCCTTTAATTAGGTTCATTTAAGCAAACACAAATACTACTATTAACTAATAAGCCTTGAGCCTTTTACATTTCATTTAAGCAAACACAAATACTTATTGATAAGCCGAGCCGTCTACATTAAATTCATAAATTCATGTGGGCCCAATCCTTCAATGAACCCCATACATACATAGTAAGAGTTCTAGTAGCACCAGGTTACCCTTTTTACTGCATGATCGCAAGGAGGTTAACTCCTCTGGCTCCACCGGCTTCGGCTCTGGTTCACCTGACACATCTTGTGGGCAGAGAAATGGTTTTGGTGGCATCTCCAGAACCTCAACATCTCCTTCAAGCATCTCCAAAACTTTTTTCATAGAAGGCCTTTCACAAGGCTTCATTTGTATACACCATAATGCCACGATGATCATCTTCTTTACCAACCTTTTTTCTCCGTCCGACGCATCTTCCATTACTTCTTCTATATCATTTCCTTCAATCAATTGATCATAAACCCAAGAAGGAAAGTAAATCTGACTCAAATGGTCTGCAAATGCATTCAGATTTTTCCTTCTACTCGCCATTTCCATCAACAACATACCAAAGCTGTAAACATCGGCTTTGTAAGAGACACCTCCAATGTTTTTGTAGAATAACTCTGGAGCCATGTAACCCATTGTTCCTCTAGCTGCAGTCATTGTTACAATGCTATCATCCGTTGCATATAACTTTGCTAGGCCAAAATCTGAAATTTTCGGACTAAAAGCTTCATCAAGAAGTATGTTGTGGGGCTTAATGTCAAAATGTAATATCTGCATGTCACAACCACTATGCAGATATTCAATTCCCCGTGCCACCTTAATTGAGATGTCGTACATAGTTTCATAACTCAAAGAGACAGCCCCTTGTGCCTCTTCATTTTCCCTTTCTTTTTCTTCTGCCAGAGGAAAAACGGACATCTCTAGAGATCCATTAGGCATCATGAACTCATATATTAGAGGATGTAGAGCACGTTTTAAGCCCTCAAAGCAAAAGCCAGACAGGCAAACAACATTTTCGTGCATAATTTCATAACTCCAAGAGACAGCCCCTTGTTTGTCTACATTTTCTTTTTCTTCTGCTTGAGGGAAAATAAACTTCTCAAGGGATCCATTGGGCATGAACTCATAGATTAGAGCACGTTTTGAGCCCTCGAAGCAAAAGCCAATCAGACGAACCACGTTTACATGGTGTATCCTTCCTATAGTTGAAACTTCGCTGATAAATTCTTGACCAGTAGCTTTGGACTTGCCCATTATCTTGACGGCAACGAGAATGCCACTTCGAAGCTTTCCTTTGAATACGCTGCCATAGCCTCCTTCCCCCAATTTCTGTTTGAAGCCATTTGTCATCATCTCGATATCCGAGTATGAATACCTAATTGGCATGAGGTTGTGTTGGCTTTGTAAGAACTCTTCGATGTTGTCATTTATTGATAAATGGCGTCTCCTGATCATCCCATTAATCACCAACGCTGACAGGAAAATAACTCCAAGTACAAATCTTGCTGCAAGTGCTCCTCCTGAATTCAGAATATTGGTCTGATCAATTAGCTAGGGATTATATACAAACTGAATTCAAAGATATACTACCTAACATGTCCCCAAAGCAGTGGCCCAGTGATAAAACCAGGCCTCACCCTTGGTGAGCGTCAGGGTTCGATCCCTCTTCTCGCCTCATGGCGTGGGACATCATAAAAAAAAAAAAAAGATATACTACCCAACATCAAATTGTGATTTTTTTAATAAGAATTTGATAATATGTAGCACTTCTCCTGTTGTAAATATTCGAAAAAGCAATTAGATCACCTAACATCTGTTACTTCATCTCTTTAATACTCCAATATTAATGGAACTTGAAGCCAGTGGAGTCAGATCAAAGACAATATCAAATTCCCATGGTACAACATATATATATATATATATATATATATATGTGTGTGTGTGTGTGTGTGTGTATATATGTATGGCAAGTTAATAAATTCAGTATTCAGGGGAAGTTTCAACATTTTATCTTACCAATTGGCGGAAGCACTTTTACCTCGATCCCTGACAAAGATAATATCATATCAATCAGGCGAAAATGTTAAAACAGTTTCTGATAATTTAGTTTAAATCTGGAGAAAGAAAATGTAAGAAGCAGTACTCACACCACCACATGTCTCTTGCACCTACAATAAACGAAGCAATGCCATTGTAAGCAAATAGATGAGGAGTAAGAGTCATACAAATTGTAGAAAATTTTCAACCAACAAAATCATATATATTTAAAGTAAGATGCCATACATACATCGAAATGTTAGGTGTGGATAAGAGCTGCATGAGTGGCCAGGAACGGGAAGTTGTCCACAATCTCTGCAAGGGATGCTAAAGTACCAATCCAGCTCAATGCCATAGAGCATCGAATTCCAGATCTCCGAACAAGACGAGTCAGGATGCAGGTTCCGGTTAATTGTTGTAGGTGAACGAGATGATAACCAACTAACCACCTTGTTAATTTTGCACGATGACTCGATTAGCAATTCGGATTCTCCCACCACAAGGTAAGAGTAATTATATTTGGAAGTAGCACTGCTAGTATTCTCCATTTCACAATGACATCTCATGTCCACGTATCGAGTAGAAATCATTGGATCTCTGCATTTGATATGTATTACTGGGATGCTATAGTAAGATGGGGCGTTGCTGAAGTAAGATTTAGATGGATCTGCGAGCACGTTGGAGAATAGAGATAGTTGTCGAGAAGAACAGTAGTGGCGGTCGTCATGCTTATCTGGGACTAGTAAGCGTGAATCGACAACCCGAATTGTGTAGTTATCATAGTTAATTGCCTCCACATAGTGGTAAGATTTTGAATCCGGATCCCGTGTGTATAATAACGTCCGACTGTTGTTGCATACGAGTTCGTAGTCTGGGAGGCCACAGTTGGGCGGATCGCCTCTCAGTCGGAAAGGATAGCTTATATTCCTGATATTGCCACAGGAGGAGGGAGTGCACGTTTCTGTTTGTTGGCAGCAGGTCACCTGAAATAACAAGGTCATTAGTACTACCACCAAGTACATGGTGGAGCCACCTTCAATACACATCCCCATAATGCTCCCCTATAATCCTCCTCAGCTTTGTAAATTTCCTTAGCAAAATTGCCTTCAAAACACAAGCTTTTGGTAAAGTCCTGTTTCTTCTTCTCTATCAGAGCTAAAAAGGATCAGTGGGAACAGGCCCCATGCCTCCTCCCACCAAATGTACCGGAAACTGTTAAGGAGGTTTGTCTTGTAACGGCCAGAACTATTTTTAGTCCTCAGTTGACTTATCTATACAATGGTGAAGAAGTCTCCTTGGTGGACTGACCAAGAAACATTGTCTCATTTCTACGAAAATGCAACAATTTTTAGTCATGAAAGTGACCCACCAGAACTATTTTTAGTCCTCAGTTGACACTCCCTCCGTCACAAAAAAAAAAAACATTGTCTCATTTCTACGAAAATGCAACAATTTTAGTCCAAGTTCAATAACATTTATTATCTAGAATATTATGGATTTCCAAATATAACACCGCCGCCACATAAAAGAGAGTGAAAATGATAATAGATTTTGAGAAAATGGCCAAATTTCTCTTGTTGATACTAGTGTTTGTAGGGGCAGTGGGAGCTGAATGGGAGGAATGCCGGGAGGTGTTCTGCATGAATTACCAGTATCCATACCTTCGGCCATACCTTCAGCCATACCTTCGGCCAGACCTTCAGCCAATCAAGTTTCCATTCCGGTTAAAGAATCATCAGCCAGATCATTGTGGCCACCCTTCTTCTGCATTTGATATTTCTTGCAACGACACCATACCCCTCCCCATCATGGATATCCAAATTGACTTGACGACAGAACTCTCAATCTTTACCAAGGCACTGATATACGACATCAACTACAAATCTCAGTTGATGATTGTAAGCACAATGAATGACCTGGAATATACTAACTCCAACTCATCCTCCTCCACTCCTTTCAAATTACTTCCAAACACCAACCAATTCACCTTATTCAGATGTTTCGATCCGTATGCACTTGAATATGCTGAACTCTACTATCCCCTACCACCCTTTTGCTCAGCTTCCAAAATCATTGCCCTTCCTACTCAACTCTACGATCCTAATTCCTATGGAGACAAACTGTTCCACACTTCATTTGAAATTTACCCATCAGAATTCCGCTATATTTTCCAACTCTCATGGTCTAAACCAAATTGTTCAAATTGTGAAGCCCAAGGAATGTACTGCAGATTCAAAAATCACTACAATAATCACAACACCACAGCTGCTACTGCTAACCAAGATGACATTACTGAATGTTTTGACATCCCAGATCCTCCGTCCCCACCTGATCCTCCGTCCCCTCCTATTTCAACAGGTATATCATTCCTCTTCTCCACCTTCTTCGTCATTATTTTTTTTTCTATTATTGGTTCAAAATGTGTCCACAGCAAACTACTAGAATCTGACAGACCATCTGGAAACTTTTCAAATTTGTCCTATATTATTTCCGATTTGGAAAGTGCATACCTAAACCATTAGGATTTTAGAAGCATGATAAAGAATCAGTCTTGATCAATGGTTAATCTTTTACATTAATCCCCTTTCCACTCTAGTAATGCATTATTTCACGACTAGATGGTTAGATACACCCTTGTCCAAATATAGTTTTCCCCAAGTATTTCTTGTAGATAGATTTTAAACCATTTCATTTATTTGTAAACCACTTGACCTTGTGAGGGCGATGATCGTACTCAATGTGTGAGCCGTGCGTTTCAATATTATGCATAAATATGCACTAGCTAAGAGTCCTTCCTACTTATCTACAGGTATATCGTCCCCTGAACCAAAACGTGAATCAGATAAAATAGTTCTCACAGGTGAAGTTGCTTAACTGCCCTGTTTTTCTTTATACAAGGAACTCGCACTTTCTAACTTGGAATGCTATAACATCTATGCAGGCATAATTGGAGGTATGTTTCTGTATGTGCTCCTTATTGTGTCTGTCTATGGTGTCATGATCTCAAATAAAATGAAGAAAGAGGAACAAGTAAAGTTTGAGAAGTTTCTAGAGGAGTACAGAACTCTCAAGCCAACAAGATACTCTTACTCAGACATCAAGAAAATTACGACTCAGTTTCAAGAAAGATTAGGCCAAGGAGGCTTCGGAACAGTTTTCAAAGGAAAGCTCTCGGTCTCAGATGATGTCATTGTGGCAGTGAAGGTCCTCAACGGTGATCCTAAAGGAAATGGGGACGACTTCATCAATGAAGTCCGTACAATAGGCTTAATCCATCATGTCAATGTGGTCCGCTTAGTTGGTTACTGTGCAGATGGTTCTCATCGAGCTCTCGTTTACGAGTTTCTACCAAACGGTTCCCTAGAAAAGTATGTTCTTTCGGAAAAAAATCACCATAATAACCGTTTCCTTGGGTGGAACAAGATGAAGGATATTGCTGTGGGCATAGCCAAAGGTATTGAGTACCTTCACCAAGGGTGTGCCCAAAGAATCCTTCATTTTGACATTAAGCCTAATAACATATTGCTGGACCAAAATTTCAACCCAAAGATTGCTGATTTTGGGTTGGCAAAATTGTGTTCCAAGGAAAAAAGTGTTGTTACTATGACTGCAGGAAGGGGCACGATAGGCTACGTTGCACCTGAAGTATTTTCTAGGAACTTTGGGAAAGCGTCGTCTAAATCAGATGTTTATAGCTTTGGGATGTTGTTGCTTGAAATGGTTGGTGGAAAGAACCAGAATAATTGGAGGGAAGATGAGAATGCAAGTGAAGTGTATTTTCCGGAGTGGATTTACACGAGGTTGGATCAAGGGGGAGAGATTGGGATCCAAATTGAAGAAGACGGGGATCCAGACGTAGCCAAGAGACTGACTATTGTGGGGCTTTGGTGTATAAGGTGGCACCCGATTGACAGGCCTTCAATGAAAGTTGTGATTCAGATGTTAGAAGGGGATGTGATTCCGACCATGCCACCAAATCCTTTTGCCACCACCACAGAGATGAACACTGGCATGACCTCACGCACAAGAGGATTTAGTGAGCTCGATGTCATTTCTGAGTCAGATGATGAATCTGTTCTATGGCATTAACAATGTATCATTAATATTATGTTTGAGTTTGTTTTGATGCATTAGAAGTTTTGGGTTTATTGTAAGACTTTGCTTGTATAAATAAATAAACAAATCCATCATTGATGTGGATTGAATCCCGGACATTCTTTTTAGGAAAGTAAAGCCGAGCTATTTAAAATGTCTATTATTATGTCAACAAATTCTTTAAAATGTAACCAAAGTTAGTCACATGACTTCCCAAAGTTTACATTTTTGGCACATTATGTTGGTGATTTTAGTATCACTCAACTTATTTTATTGTAATGGTGATTTACTAAGAGATCAATGTGATTCGTATTAGACTCGGATACGAGTAAGGGAAAGTGTGGAGTATACACTCGTTTGAGCTAAAACGAAGTCAACCTCGATAAAGAAGTAAAAGTTAAAGGGTAGCACATTTTGCTGATGTGCTCGGCCGAGCAGAGTCCTTGACTCGGCCGAGCAGAGCATAGCAGATTGTCCAAGTTTCGGATGCCTTGCTCGGCCGAGGCATATGCCTTGCTCGGCCGAGCGATATGAGCAGGCACGACCGTGCAGTTCAAATGACACGGCCGTGCAGCTGGGCAAATTGTCATGGGACATCTTTGCTCGGCCGAGCGAGTCCCTTGACTCGGCCGAGCAGTTCCTGAACAGGTGCCAGTTCAAACTGAAAAGACACATCACTTGGCTAAAGTCATGTCTTTTGGTTATACCCTTTTGCTGATACCTCTCCATCTGTTTAAATACAGATGTTTGATCTCATTTGTAACATATACATAACATACAAGAGTGATACAACAATAACGAAAGCAAAACAATTCTCAAGTTTTTGATTTGTTCTCTTTGCCTAGAAAACAAATTGCGTGATTGTCTTATCCCAATAAAGATTTTGTGTAACCCAGGCATTAAGGGTCGAAATACTTTATTCGGAAAGTGAATTATACACGATTCAATCACATATCCGGCCTCAGTATCAAGATCAAGACCCTATATTTCCCCTACAAACGAATAAAGTAATTGGTGATACTCATGGCTGGTGGAAGTACTTTGAAGGAGATGACGAACAAGTTTGGAAAGCTAGACAAATTTGAAGGACAAGACTTCAGGCGTTGGCAAAAGAAGATGCACTTCCTTTTAACTACGTTAAAAGTGGTGTATGTTCTTTCTACCCCTATTCCGGAATTGCTTGAAGATGACAACTTGAAGGCAATCAGACGTAGATCAAAGTGGGAAAACGACACCCCGATTCTCGAGTATTAGAAATGTGTATTATACTAAGATGAAAATTCAATCGCAAGACATTTTCATTTATGCATTCGTTTGTTTCGTTATTTATAAAGTTTAGTAAATCAAAGGATTACACTAAAATGGAGGGGATTTGTTGGTGATTTTAGTATCACTCAACTTATTTTATTGTAATGGTGATTTACTAAGAGATCAATGTGATTCGTATTAGACTCGGATACGAGTAAGGGAAAGTGTGGAGTACACACTCGTTTGAGCTAAAACGAAGTCAACCTCGATAAAGAAGTAAAAGTTAAAGGGTAGCACATTTTGCTGATGTGCTCGGCCGAGCAGAGTCCTTGACTCGGCCGAGCAGAGCATAGCGGTGTCCAAGTTTCGGGCGGCCTTGCTCGGCCGAGGCATATGCCTTGCTCGGCCGAGCAAGATATAAAGCACGGCCGTACAGTTCAAATGACACGGCCGTGCAGCTGGGCAAATTGTCATGGGACATCTTTGCTCGGCCGAGCGAGTCCCTTGACTCGGCCGAGCAGTTCCTGAACAGGTGCCAGTTCAAACTGAAAAGACACATCACTTGGCTAAAGTCATGTCTTTTGGTTATACCCTTTTGCTGATACCTCTCCATCTGTTTAAATACAGATGTTTGATCTCATTTGTAACATATACATAACATACAAGAGTGATACAACAATAACGAAAGCAAAACAATTCTCAAGTTTTTGATTTGTTCTCTTTGCCTAGAAAACAAATTGCGTGATTGTCTTATCCCAATAAAGATTTTGTGTAACCCAGGCATTAAGGGTCGAAATACTTTATTCGGAAAGTGGATTATACACGATTCAATCACATATCCGGCCTCAGTATCAAGATCAAGACCCTATATTTCCCCTACACATTAGTACCCCAAAGTTTCACATCAATTGCAATTTAGTAGGTACTAATGTTGCATTTTTGGCAATTTAGTGCCTAATGTTTACATTTTGTTGCCAAGTGGGTGCTTTTTGGATGGTCATAAATGAAAGCTAACAAAATGAACGAAAAATCTTACGATCTTCTTTAAAAATTGCATTTCCTACTCATAAAAGTTCAATATTTGTTTATTTTGCCCCCATCTCGTCAAAACTTTACAACTCTCAAAATTTTATTTTTTACAACAGAATAATAACTTTTGAAAAAAAAAAAAGACTAAATTTTTAAATGGAAAAAGTGCAACGAAATTTACTCAAGGAAAAATTGAATCAAAAGTACCCCCAACTATAGGGATACTTTGGATTTCATACCCAAACTTATTTTTGTTGCATTTGACATACCTAAACTACATATTAGTTGCATCCATGGTATCTGAGGCTAACAACATCCATTTTTTCCAGTTAAATAGACATGTTTCGTGCATGTGACCAAAACTTAAAAGGTAAAATAGGAAATTCAACAAAAAATCAAGTTAGACAACTATCAAAGTTTTAATTGTAAATCTGAAAAGTAAAAGGCGGATTAAATTAATTTAAAAGCGATATATTATAAAATAAAAATTTACAAATGAGACCCCATTCACTTATCTAACCCAACAATGGTTTCTCTTTCTCTGTCTCATCTCATTGTGCAGCCCTCATCCCTTCCTCACCCCATCTCCTCCATTGTTGAAACTTCTCTCACTCACAACATCATTGATGGCTATTTTTATAGTCGTCGCTACCGCTGCATTCTGCCCCTCTTTCCGGCCACAACCACCACCGATACCAGAGCTTTCCTCTCCGTCTTCTCTCCCCTCCGCCTACTCTCTTTGGATTTTTAGATGTGATTTTTTAAAAAAATTAGATCTGATTTTTATTTTATTTTTTATATCAATCTTGTTCTTCAATTCAATTCAATTTTCTCTATGGAAACACTTTCTTTTTTTTTAATCAAAACAGTGAGTTTGAATGATGTTTTGGGGGGTTTTTGAATTTTTGAAGGATGTTATAAAATAATAATATTTATTAAACAAATATATGATTTTTTAAATATTTTTTATATATTTTTATTAAAAATTAATTAATCCACCTTTTACTTTTCAGATCTGCACTTATAACCTTGATATTTGTTTAACTTGATTTTGTGTTGAACTTCTTGTTTTACCCTTTAAATTTGATCAAATGCACGGCACATGCTTATTTAACTAGAAAAATGAATGTCGTTAGCCCAAGTAACATGGATGCAACAAAAAACAAAAAAAGAAATTCAGGTATGTCAAATGCAACAAAAATTAGTTTGGGTATAAAGACCAAAGTACCCATATAATTGGGATACTTTTGATGCAATTTTTCCTTTGCTCAACTATACACCTTTTGTATAGTTTAAATACTCCATTAATTATCATCCCTATGGTGGGGCGATAATGGTGGTGAGCATGCGGTGGTTGACAGTGAAGATGGGGGGGGGGGAACAATAATTTTGAGGATAACTTAATTTGTTATTTATTAGATCACTTTTTCTTCTTTTATCAAGAGTAAAAATTGAAATGATTTATTTAAAATTTTAAATAAATTTAGTACAAGTAATTATTTTAAGGATTCTACCTCTTTCATTTTAAATTAAAAAAAAAAGGTGTCTCCTCTATTGAAAACTAGTCATCCCTATACTGTTAATAAAGAAATATTATTTACTAAATAATAATCTTATTTTTTAACAGAATGATTCTAAAAATAATTATTATTTTTTGATTAATTTAATATATTTTTAGTGTAATAAATAATTGTTAAAAAAATAATTATTTATTTAGAAGAATATATAGATAAATATTTGTTTTTGAAAATTTGGTATTTTTCTGTTATTTTAAGGTTTTTTTCTGTTAAAAAAAAATAAAATTTTGGGATTTGTAAAGTTTTAAGTAAATGGGGGCAAAATAAACAATTATTGAACTTTATGGGTAGAAAATGCAATTTTTAAATTTTTTTTTTTAGATTTTTCGTTCAATTTGGTAGCTTCCATCTATGACCATCCAAAAAGTACCCACTTCGTAACAAAATGTAAACATTAGGCACTAAATTGCTAAAAATGCAATATTAAAATCTAAATTACAATTCGTGTGAAACTTTGGATACTAATATGCTATTTGCTCGACATGACATGACTACCTTCCCTCTATAGTCCATTAACTCATTGTTGATGTTGAAGTTGTGGTTAATGCCATACTTGACATGAAGGGGCGTTTGAAAATCTAAGGAAGAGGAAGGAATACTTATATTAGTGACAATGGATGAAGGGATCTCGTGAGAGACTTGATGTTGTGAAGGGGTTTCCACAGCCCGCGTATCAGAGACATCGTGGCTGGATGAAGAGCTGGAGGAAGACATGTCGCCAAGTTCACTGGAAGAGAGAACTTGTTTATAGAAGCGATGACTACGTAAATTGAAAGCAGCGGGATAGTCGGTATCCGAAAAATCAGAGTCAAAAAGAGGATGGTAGAAGTCGCAAATGTGTGTGCAAAGTTCCCAAGTAGTGAAGAAAGTCTTCATGGGTACAGACTTGTGTAAAAAGGGAGGACCCCTAATTTCTAAGGCATTCAAAACGGCGACATTAGCACTATGCCGCATGAGCATCGTATTAAGATCCTCGCGCGGGATTCGAGCCCAGCCCCCATGTCTTCTCTATAAAACCCCCCACTTTTCTTACTTAGACCAAATCTAATAGTTCTAGCACAAGATTTAGTCCTAGCCATTCATGTGAGATTCAGGAGTTGGAATAAAAGTGAAAACTTGAAGGATTAGAAATTATACCTGGAAATTTGCAGAAATGGATGAAGACTTGAAGATTGGCCGGAGTTTTGGCCGGAAACTTCAAGAAGTTTGAAATCCTTCGGAAACACCCCCAGACAGGCTGAAAAGAGTAATTTAATGAACGTGAGGTAGAAAGGAACACGAAATGGGTGAAAAACGAACGGAAAATAGGGACAAAAAAGCAAAGGGAAAGCCGGAAATGGAAATGGGTTCGCCGGAGAATGCAAGAAGGTTTTGAAATGTTGAGTAACTGAAGTGAGAATGAGAGGATTAGGGTCTGACTTTACCCATGGAAGATGAAAGGGTGTTGGGGAGTTTTTCAAAATATTAAATGATGTTCGAATTTTGAAATTCCCCCTCATTATTGAGGAGATATCATTAAGGGCACGAAATTCGAAACGGTAGTACGGACCTGACGAACCGTCCATATCAATCAGCCGGGAGACGACACGTGGCCGGGTATGTGTCAATTGGTATCGCCATCTCACCAAGCTGCAATCAATCGTCGGGAACTTATGCGACAACCGTAATTTCTCGACTGGATCATAAATAATCCAGATCTCGAACTTGGGGGTTACTTATGTGATCGTGAAAAATGGGCATTTGGTCCAGCCTGTTAATATGAGGCCCAATTCGACAATTATGGATCAAGGCCCATGATAATGGGCCCAAGGGCAGCTAAAGGTGATCAGCGATTTCCTTATGAACATTGGCGAGAACCCGCGGGCAAGAAGCCTGTTATAGCCCGTCATTATATGGAGATGATGTAAGTTCAAAGGCCGGAATCTCGCCTTTGTGTATTTATCATCGACCAACAAGGGTTTCGCCATAGGCGACCTCAAAGATCAGTAACTACAGTTCAGAAGTCGTTAATGTCGTTATAAATGGGGCCCACCGTATCCTTCAAATGATGAAAAGTATGTCAGAGATAAAGTTGACGGCGCCACTTGCTGATTGGGACATTTTGCCCACCTTATGGATGATCGACATGTGTCCTTGGCATGTGACTTGCACATGATGTTGTGGGAGTATATAAGCTACCTCAAAAAAGGCATTTGGTAAGTTCCTCCTAGTACATTTCTTCAATTTCCTTACCGGTTCATATTTCTGTTATCTTGGTTAACTTGATTGTGTACTTACTCTCACGCCGGAGGGGTAACGCCGAAGACGCCCCCGGCTTAGTTCACATTGGTTTGTATGTGCAGGAGACAAACGGAAAGGCAGTCGGTGTATCCATCATTTTCAGTTATGTGCAACCTTTTTGGCGTGGTAGCATCAATAAGGGTACGCGACATAATTCGTGAAACTTATAACAAATATGAACAATAAAAAAAAAATTGCTGATGGCTCATGACATATCTTCAAACAACCTCAATGATTCACCTCTTTGTATTCGCATTTGTCCGAAATCAAATCTTCATTCAGTGTCTTGACAAATAATGATTTAAGTAGCACAAATGTTTCCAAGTAATACTTGGATACTACCCGACTTGAGAATTCAAATAATTACCTTACGGAAAGGATTTAACTTTGAGGATGCGACAAATTAAAACATTTGAATCGACAATATTTGCCTTATCAAACATCGCAAACTTTGCGACAAGAAACACTATTAACAACTTCCAAAATGGAGGCATTCGTTAGTGGCTATTGATTTCATACCTGATCATTCGGATTTTGATTGAAGAGAAACCTTTTTTTTTTATTCTATCTTACTAAATCAAATTCGAAGAAACAACAACAAAAAAAACAAATTTAAAAATCAATCATTAATTTTGCAGTTATTAATTATCAAAATAATAACTATAAATGTTGGGGAGTATACAAATTAATCAAAATAAGAAAAGAAGGAAAATTAGAAATCTGATGAAGAAGAAGAAAGTACAAAGCTTGAACTTAAACTTCAATTTCTAGCTATCAGAACAACAGTGACACGGATCCAGAAATTCTTTTTCGTGAGGACCAATTTTTATTTCCTCATTACATCATTCAAGCAATTTTTTATTTTTTCGATCATGAATACTATTCAATATATAAAATAAAAGTTGAACTAAATTATATAATATTGATATATATTTTATGAAAAATTGCATTTTTAGTAATATCAATGTAACTATTATTTGAAACTCTCTATTCATTTAACTCGAACATTATTATTTTTTCTTATGCTATTCTCCTTTTCATTCCTAAATAAATTGAAAAAAAAATAAGTAGAAATTTAATCTTGATTGATTAGTGAAAGAAATATACTCCGTAGTATTCTCATTATTCCTTTAGCAATATACTCCCTCCGTCTCACGTGATTGCAAACTAACTTTTTGGGTATGAGAATTAAGAAAAAGTGATGTAAGAAAGAGAAAAAGTTAAATGTTGTGAGTATGAAAAATTAAATAGGAGAGAGAATGAGTGGGAGGAATAGTGAGAAGAGAGAATGTTGTGAGTGTAAAAGTGAAGTAGGAGAGAGAATGAGTGGGTGAAATAGTAAATATTCTTTGCCATTTTGGAAAGTTTGCATTTACGTGGGACGGACCAAAATAGAAATAAGTTTGCATTCACGTAGGACGGAGGGAGTATACAAGAGTTTCCTTAGCCAAGTAACCTACCATATTTACGGGATATACATTCCTAAGATGGTGGGATACCATCAATTATCTCTTCCTAATTATCTCGAGTCGTTCTTGTGTAAAACAAGTTCTAGGATAAGCTATCCTAGAACTTGTTTTGCGTAAGTGCCTTCTCTGTTATTATAAAGTGCCTCTTACAAAATTAGAAAGTGCATGTTCTAAAATAACACTAATAAAACATTTAAATCGATTGTAATGTTAAATAATAACGGTGATATTGTTGAAAAATAGTGCCTGTTGTAGTGTTAAAAAGTGCCTCTTGTAGTGTTAAAAAGTGCATGTTGTAATATTGAAAAGTGTCGAGTGAATTAAAAAATGCATGCCTGTTGTAGTGTTAAAAAGTGTCTTTTGTAGTATTGAAAACTGCCTTCTACAGTATCAAAAAATGCCTGGTGAATTTTCTTAAGTTTCAAGTGAGTTAAAAAATACATGTCTGTTGTAGCGTTGGAAAGTGCCTCTTGTAGTATTAAAAAACTGCCTTCTACAGTGTCAAAATGTGACAGGTGCGATTTTCGTAAGTTCAATTTATTTACAAAAATGCCACCGCGCACATTTTAAAACACGTTCTACGCTCAGCGAGCGTAGAACACGTTTCACCCAAGATTTTGTGAATAATCTCTATACAAATATAATAAATATGCCAAAAATATAATCTACCAAATATACAAATATACCTATTCTAACACTCCCCAGCAGTCGAAACGGGAGGAAGACGAACGTTGAGACTGTTCCGGAATTCATCAAATAAAATAAGCGGTAGACCCTTCATAAATATGTAAGCTATTTGAAAACGAGACGGGACATGCAAGACCTGAACCTGACCACGAGCCACCTTTTCACGAACAAAATGGATGTCCATCTCTATGTGTTTAGTGCGCTGATGTTGAACTGAATTGCCCGAAAGATAAATGTCACTAACATTATCACAATACACCAATGTAGCTTTGTGGATTGGATAATGAAGCTCCAAGAGTAAGTTACGTAACCAACAAGATTCAGAAACAACATTAGCAACACCACGATACTCGGCTTCTGCACTCGAGCAAGAGTAAGTTACGTAAATATACCTATTCTAACAATTAGGATCAAATTTGAATATTTTCTGAATATTCATTTTTGAACGGATTGATTAGGATCAAATTTAAATATTTTCTGAATATTGATTTTTGAAATGAGAGAATATTTTTTTTATATTTTTATTCAATAAGTCAATTCATATCATAAATAATTATTCTCAAATTAAGAATGAGTTTTCTTAAAAAAAGTGAAATAACAATGGTTTAGAAAAAAAAAAACCATATTATATAATCAGAGAATTGACAGTTTATGGATGATAGAATTTACTAAAGGGTACAATGTTTAAAATTAAGAAGAAAAAACCAACTATTACTTTACCAGCAGGCCGTTTTGCTCAATTGCACAGGGCCCAAACTTTAAGGCCCCAAATTTCATAATTTTAATATATAAATATATATTTAATGCCAAAATAATGTTAATGTTCCAAATCAAGGTTCTAAAAAGCGCTAGGCGGATGCTACGCGGCGGAGCTGGGCCTAGCGCCTAGGCGGGGACTAGTCGGGGACTAATCGGGATTAGTCGGGATTAGTCAGGACCAAGACGAGACTTAGAACTAGGCGTTGGAGAGGGATCTAGGCGCCTAGGCGGGACCTAGGCGCCCATAGGCGGGGTCTTTTTTATAACAGAGGTTCCAACGGATAAGTTGTTTGTATTTGTTTCTAGTTGTCTGAATTCGAATCCCAAGTAGAGTACTGTGTTAAATTTTTACTATTCTCCTACTTGGGCTTTCCTCTCATTATCAAATTTGGGCTTTTTTCCCCTACTTGGACTTTATGTTTAATTTTTACTATTCTCCTACTTGGGCTTTCTTCTCATTATCATATTTGAGCTTCTTTTCTTCTACTTGGACTTTCGCTCATTTTCATTTCTGGGTTTACTTTTCATTTCATTTTTTTCAAGTTTAATTAGAAAGTTTGGTTTTCTTTTTATAATATATTTTAATGAAACACTCCCTCCGTCCCATCATAAAGCTTTTCACTTTTTGCCTTGCACGCAAATTAATAAAATTGGTGGGAAGAAAAAATGTTGTGAGTGTAATTTGAAAATAGGAAAGAGAATGAGTGGAGGAAATAGTAAATTTGAAAAGTGTTGTGAGTGTAATAGTGAATTAGGAGAGAGAATGAGTGGAGGAAATAGTAAAATTTTTTTGCCAAAAAGGGAAAGTGGAAGCTTTTGACGGGACACCCAAAATGACAAAATGGAAAGCTTCTACAGAAGAAACGGAGGGAGTATTTGTTTATTACTTCAACAAACAATATGCAATCATTTCATAGTGTATTTTTTTCATACAAAGGACCCCAATATTTATATTTAGTACAGGGCACTATAATTGTTGAAACGGTCCTGTTTACCAGCAAGCTAACAAGCAACTATATGTAGTTTTATATACATAAACATATTTATCTAAATCTTCTCTGTAATTTTTTTTTAAAAAAAAAAATTGAGTGTGGGCCATGACTCATCATGGACTGTAAATTTATACCTGATTACAACCAAAACACAAAACTATGTAACCAACTTGTAACAAATACAAATTGAATAATTAATTGAATTTTTTTGTAAATGGGACAATTTGAACTTGTAGAGAGAATAGCAACTAGTAGTTTAAGGGCTTCCTCTCTCTTGTTTGTTAATTTACAAACTCGCAATTTCTCTTCTCGTTTGTGAATTGCTTTGGGGCTGAGACTAGTTATAAAAGAATTTAGAAAAAGAAAAAAAAATTGAGTTTGTTATTTGTAAAGTGTGGTCTAGTTGGGTTTTGATAGTGTGCCACAAATTTGATATTATTTAAAATTTTGGTTATGTTTTAGAATGTCCATTGTTGAGTAATCTATTACATGCATATTCCCTCCGTGCCATTTTAATTTATATATTTTTTATTATATGTGTACTCTCAAAGGTACAAAATTTCAAAACGAATTATTTTAAATAATGTAATTCACTTGTAATACTTGTAACAACTATCCATTTACTATTTCATACTCCACTCTTCTCTCTCTTGTCTCGCAATCTATACTCAACATTTTATTATTATAAACTTTTTCTTAATCCCGTATAAAACCTCTTTAATTTGTACATTAAACCGAGTCGAAAATTGGGCCCCGAAAAATTGCACATTTTTTGTGGCCAAGAAGATTAGTGCCAACCACAACCTATCATCACATTGAGCAACTTTTGGTGCCATCAGCTAAACAACTATTCTCCATATTGCCAAGCTCATTTAGCAATTAAACAGCTATTCTTCATATGCCCAGCCCAGGTCTTAATTAAGTTGGGGCCATTTTGTTTGGTAATAAGATACAAAGGTCTGAAAATGGGACCTTGATACTGATGATTAGAGAGTTGGAAAAGTCAGTCTTCTTAGTGGAGTCTATGAAATTTGGATTTGCTCCTCCACTCACTTTCCTCCACCCGAGTGACATGTCACGTCTTTCATCCGTTGGTAGGTTGACGGTTGATGCTACCATGAAAAATTGCTTATCGGAAGCGGCAAAGCTATATGATCCGGACTAATCAATCAATTTAGAAATGAAATTAAATTTCAATTTCAAATAATTATAAATATGCGATAAATTAGAATACAAATCAATATTCAAATTAAATATCAAATTAGGCTTACATTTGAATTTCAGTTTCAAATTAGGCTTACATTAAATAATTATGTATATGTGATTTAAATTTGATTCACATATACAAATCAATATTCAACTATCTCCTCTCTTTGGGCAATAGAATTTTGTGACAAAATGCATGGCCCTTATAATAACTCTTCTTAATGGAGCCTATGAGAAAAATAAGTGAGTGATAGAAAGAGATAGTGAATTGAAAAGTATATTTGAAGACTTTTGTGACAAAATGCATGGCCCTTATAATAACTCTTCTTAATGGAGCCTATGAGAAAAATAAGTGAGTGAGAGAAGAGCTAGTGAATTGAAAAGTATATTTGAAGACTTTTGTGACAAAATGCATGGCCCTTATAATAACTCTTCTTAATGGAGCCTATGAGAAAAATAAGTGAGTGATAGAAGTGTTGGAACATTTCTATTCCAATAACCCCAAAGCACTCAAGTCTAGATTAAGTACGAGAAGAGGATGAAGGCGAAAGCGTACCTGTTGAATCCATCTTGATGTTCTTAAAGAGGGAAGAAAGAAAGGTAGGGAATGAAGTTCTTCTAAATGATAGTTTCCACACTTTAATCTTCTTAATGAATGAAGAGAAGTTTATGACTGAATTTTGTGAATGTAAATAAGTGTCTCTAATGGCTGATGGATAACCCTTATATAATAAGAGAAGGGGCACTTCATTTAGGGACTACACCCTTTCATAAAGATGGTGGTGTGAAGTTACCATTATGCTCATCATTTAATGGTACTTACACCTAATGAAATTTTACATATTTAATCTATACTTTAACTTTATTAAATGATTATAACACATAGAATTAAATAACACATATTAATTAATTCATGTTCTAACAAGAAGAGCTAGTGAATTGAAAAGTATATTTGAAGACTTTTGTGACAAAATGCATGGCCCTTATAATAACTCTTCTTAATGGAGCCTATGAGAAAAATAAGTGAGTGATTGAAGAGCTAGTGAATTGAAAAGCATATTTGAAGACTTTTGTGGCAAAATGCATGGCCCTTATAATAACTCTTCTTAATGGAGCCTATGAGAAAAATAAGTGAGTGATAGAAGAGCTAGCGAATTGAAAAGTATATTTGAAGACGATCCAAGTCGGTCTTCTTTGTGGAATCGACGAGAAAAATTAAGCATTTTAGGAGCTAGCATTTTAAAATAAAACTATTTAATATTTTTTTTCCATCGACCAATGGAAAGTATAAGCATCAAACTTCAAATCAAATTAGCCATGACTTGTGAGAGTTGATTGAAAGACATTCGGAGAACACTAACAAACTCCTAAATCATACTGTAAGTGGTGTTCTAGCTTAATCAGAGCTTTCGAGTTCGATTCGAGTCCTGAATGCAGTAACATTAAAAATCAGAAATTTTGAGTTCGAGTCCTACGTTAAAACTTTGTATGAAAAAAGAAAGACATTTGGAGAAGAGTTCAATCTTTTTGACCATCCACCAATGGAAATGTGAAAAGATAAGGTGGAAACAGACCAAATGATACTTCGAATAAGCTCCCCTTTGTCCATTTTGTTTGGAAAATGACAAACTACCTCCTCTCTTTGAGCAGTAGAATTTGTAACAATAATGTACTAAGAGTTTGCCAGTAGAAAGAAAAGAAGAAGAAAAAGTAAAAGCAAACACAAATATTCATTGATAAGCCTTTTAGGTTCATTTAAGCAAACACAAATACTACTATTAACTAATAAGCCTTTTACATTTCATTTAAGCAAACACAAATACTTATTGATAATCTACATTAAATTCATAAATTCATGTGGGCCCAATCCTTCAATGAACCCCATACATACATAGTAAGAGTTCTGGTAGCACCAGGTTACCCTTTTTACCGCATGATCGCTAGGAGGCTAACTCCTCTGGCTCCACCGGCTCCGGCTCTGGTTCACCTGACACATCTTGTGGGCAGAGAAATGGTTTTGGTGGCATCTCCATAACCTCAACATCTCCTTCAAGCATCTCCAAAACTTTTTTCATAGAAGGCCTTTCACAAGGCTTCATTTGTATACACCATAATGCCACGATGATCATCTTCTTTACCAACCTTTTTTCTCCGTCCGACGCATCTTCCATAACTTCTTCTATATCATTTCCTTCAATCAATTGATCATAAACCCAAGAAGGAAAGTAAATCTGACTCAAATGGTCTGCAAATGCATTCAGATTTTTCCTTCTACCCGCCATTTCCATCAACAACATACCAAAGCTGTAAACATCGGCTTTGTAAGAGACACCTCCAATGTTTTTGTAGAATAACTCTGGAGCCATGTAACCCATTGTTCCTCTAGCTGCAGTCATTGTTACAATGCTATCATCCGTTGCATATAACTTTGCTAGGCCAAAATCTGAAATTTTCGGACTAAAAACTTCATCAAGAAGTATGTTGTGGGGCTTAATGTCAAAATGTAATATCTGCATGTCACAACCACTATGCAGATATTCAATTCCCCGTGCCACCTTAATTGAGATGTCGTACATAGTTTCATAACTCAAAGAGACAGCCCCTTGTTCCTCTTCATTTTCCCTTTCTTTTTCTTCTGCCCGAGGAAAAACGTACATCTCTAGAGATCCATTAGGACCATTAGGCATCATGAACTCATATATCAGAGGATGTAGAGCACGTTTTAAGCCCTCAAAGCAAAAGCCAAACAGGCGAACAACATTTTCGTGCATAATTTCATAACTCAAAGAGACAGCCCCTTGTTTGTCTACATTTTCTTTTTCTTCTGCTTGAGGGAAAATAAACTTCTCAAGGGATCCATTGGGCATGAACTCATAGATTAGAGCACGTTTGGAGCCCTCGAAGCAAAAGCCAATCAGACGAACCACATTTACATGGTGTATCCTTCCTATAATTGAAACTTCGCTGATAAATTCTTGACCAGTAGCTTTGGACTTGCCCATTATCTTGACGGCAACGAGAATGCCACTTCGAAGCTTTCCTTTGAATACGCTGCCATAGCCTCCTTCCCCCAATTTCTGTTTGAAGCCATTTGTCATCGTCTTGATATCCGAGTACGAATACCTAATGGGCATGAGGTTGTGTTGGCTTTGGAAGAACTCTTCGATGTTGTCATTTTTTGATAAATGGCGTCTCCTCCTCATCCCATTAATCACCAACGCTGACAGGAAAATAACTCCAAGTACAAATCTTGCTCCTGAATTCAGAATATTGGTCTGATCAATTAGCTAGGGATTATATACAAACTGAATTCAAAGATATACTACCTCCGTCCCAAAATGTTTGTCTCATTTGACTTTTTTGTTGAACTTTGACCACAAATATATGACAATTTAATTATGTTCATGAAATTCTAAAAATTCCTATTGATTCACCATTAATAATATTATCAACAACAACTTTTAGAATTTCATGAACATGATTAATCTCTCATAAATTTGTGGTCAAAGTTCAGCAAAAAAGTCAAATGGGACAAACATTTTGGGACGGAGGGAGTACTATCTAACATGTCCCCAAAGCAGTGGCCCAGTGATAAAACCAGGCCTCACCCTCGGTGAGCGTCAGGGTTCGATCCCTCTTCTCGCCTCATGAAGTGGGACATCATAAAAAAAAAAAAAAGATATACTACCCAACATCAAATTGTGATTTTTTGAATAAGAATTTGATAATATCTAGCACTTCTCCTGTTGTCAATATTCGAAAAAGCAATTAGATCACCTAACATCTGTTACTTCCATCTCTTTAATACTCCAATATTAATGGAACTTGAAGCCAGTGGAGTCAGATCAAAGACAATATCAAATTCCCATGGTACAACATATATAGTATATATATATATATATATATATATATATATATATATATATATATATATATATATACTCCCTCCGTCCAAGTAGTTCTTGTGATTCTTGTACTCACGTAAATTGAGTGAGTATTATATTGAAAGTGTTGTGAGTGTGAAATTAAAATAGGAGAGAGAATGAGTGGAGGGAATAGTAAATTATAATGGTGTTGTGAGTATTAAAATAATGTAGGAGAGAGAATGAGTGGAGGGAATAGTAAAGATTCCTTTCCATTTTGGGAAAGAAACAAAGTGTGAAGTATGTAATTGGACGCCCAAATTAGAAAGTGTGAAGTATGTAACTGGACGGAGGGATATATATATATATATATATATATATATATATATATATGTATGGCAACTTAATAAATTCAGTATTCAGGGGAAGTTTCAACATTTTATCTTACCAATTGAGAAAAGAAGCACTTCTTGTATTTCCGCGATCCCTGACAAAGATAATATCAATCAGGCGAAAATGTTAAAACAGTTTCTGATAATTTAGTTTAAAGCATTATACGTAAAATCTGGAGAAAGAAAATGTAAGAAGAAGTACTCACACGTCCACTTGAAGGAGGGAAACGAAAACCGCAGCTCAATGCCATAGAGAATCGAATTCCAGATCTCCGAACAAGACGAGTCAGTACGCAGGTTCCGGTTAATTGTTGTAGGTGAACGAGATGATAACCAACTAACCACCTTGTTAATTTTGCACGATGACTCAATTAGCAATTCTGATTCTCCCACCACAAGGTAAGAGTAATTATATTTGGAAGTAGCACTACTAGTATTCTCCATTTCACAATGACATCTCATGTCCACGTATCGAGTAGAAATCATTGGATCTCTGCATTTGATATGTATTACTGGGATGCTATAGTAAGATTGGACGCTGCTGAAGTAAAATGTAAATAGATCTTCGACTGCGAGCACGTTGGAGAATAGAGATAGTTGTCGAGAAGAACAGTAGTGGCGGTCGTCATGCTTATCTGGGACTAGTAAGCGTGAATCGACAACCCGAATTGTGTTGTTATCATAATTAATTGCCTCCACATAGTGGTAAGATTTTGAATCCGGATCCCCTGTGTATAATAACGTCCGACTGTTGTTGCATACGAGTTCGTAGCCGGGGTGGCCACAGTTGGGCGGATCGCCTCTCAGTCGGAAAGGATAGCTTATATTCCTGATATTGCCACAGGAGGAGGGAGTGCACGTTTCTGTTTGTTGGCAGCAGGTCACCTGAAATAACAAGGTCATTAGTCCTACCACCAAGTACATGGTGGAGCCACCTTCAATACACATCCCCATAATGCTCCCCTATAATCCTCCTCCGCTTTGTAAATTTCCTTAGCAAAACTGCCTTCAAAACACAAGCTTTTGGTAAAGTCGAGTCAAAGCCCTGTTTCTTCTTCTCTATCAGAGCTAAAAAGGATCAGTGGGAACAGGCCCCATGCCTCGGAGGTTTGTCTTGTAACGGCCAAATTAGTCAAAATGGCATTTGATTTGTGACAAAATAAGTTAGTCTTGAAAAAAGTGACCCACCAGAACTATTTTTAGTCCTCAGATGACTTATCTATACAATGGTGAAGAAGTCTCCTTGGTGGACTGACCAAGAAAAATGACTTCCTATTCAGCCTATCAGACACTCCCTCCGTCACAAAAAAAAATATTGTCTCATTTCTACGAAAATGCAACAATTTTAGTCCAAGTTCAATATAACATTTATTATCTTGAATACTATGGATTTCCAAATATAACACCGCCGCCACATAAAGAGAGTGAAAATGATAATAGATTTTGAGAAAATGCCCAAATTTCTCTTGTTGATACTAGTGTTTGTAGGGGCAGTGGGAGCTGAATGGGAGGAATGCCGGGAGGTGTTCTGCGAGAATTACCAGTACTATGAGCCACACCTTCAGCCAATCAAGTTTCCATTCCGGTTAAAGAATCATCAGCCAGATCATTGTGGCCACCCTTCTTCTGCATTTGATATTTCTTGCAACGACACCATACCCCTCCCCATCATGGATATCCAAATTGACTTGACGACACAACTCTCAATCTTTACCAAGGCACTGATACACCACATCAACTACAAATCTCAGTTGATGATTGTAAGCACAATGAATGACCTGGAATATACTAACCCCAACTCATCCTCCTCCACTCCTTTCAAATTACTTCCAAACACCAACCAATTCACCTTATTCAGATGTTCCTTTGAAATTTACCCATCAGAATTACGCTATATTTTCCAACTCACATGGTCTAAACCAAATTGTTCAAATTGTGAAGCCCAAGGAATGTACTGCAGATTCTACAATAATCACAACACCACAGCTGCTACTGCTAACCAAGATGACATTACTGAATGTTTTGACATCCCAGATCCAAAACGTGAATCAGATAAAATAGTTCTCACAGGTGAAGTTGCTTAACTGCCCTGTTTTTCTTTATACAAGGAACTTGCACTTTCTAACTTGGAATGCTATAACATCTATGCAGGCATAATTGGAGGTATGTTTCTGTATGTGCTCCTTATTGTGTCTGTCTATGGTGTCATGATCTCAAATAAAATGAAGAAAGAGGAACAAGTAAAGTTTGAGAAGTTTCTAGAGGATTACAGAACTCTCAAGCCAACAAGATACTCTTACTCAGACATCAAGAAAATTACAACTCAGTTTCAAGAAAGATTAGGCCAAGGAGGCTTCGGAACAGTTTTCAAAGGAAAGCTCTCAGTCTCAGATGATGTCATTGTGGCAGTGAAGGTCCTCAACGGTGATCCTAAAGGAAATGGGGACGACTTCATCAATGAAGTCCGTACAATAGGCCTAATCCATCATGTCAATGTGGTCCGCTTAGTTGGTTACTGTGCAGATGGTTCTCATCGAGCTCTCGTTTACGAGTTTCTACCCAACGGTTCCCTAGAAAAGTACGTTCTTTCGGAAAAAAATCACCATAATAACCGTTTCCTTGGGTGGAACAAGATGAAGGATATTGCTGTGGGCATAGCCAAAGGTATTGAGTACCTTCACCAAGGGTGTGCCCAAAGAATCCTTCATTTTGACATTAAGCCTAATAACATATTGCTGGACCAAAATTTCAACCCAAAGATTGCTGATTTTGGGTTGGCAAAATTGTGTTCCAAGGAAAAAAGCGTTGTTACTATGACTGCAGGAAGGGGCACGATAGGCTACGTTGCACCTGAAGTATTTTCTAGGAACTTTGGGAAATCGTCGTCTAAATCAGATGTTTATAGCTTTGGGATGTTGTTGGTTGAAATGGTTGGTGGAAAGAACCAGAATAATTGGAGGAAGATGAGAATGCAAGTGAAGTGTATTTTCCGGAGTGGATTTACACGAGGTTGGATCAAGGGGGTGAGATTGGGATCCAAATTGAAGAAGACGGGGAGCCAGACATAGCCAAGAGACTGACTATTGTGGGGCTTTGGTGTATAAGGTGGCACCCGATTGACAGGCCTTCAATGAAAGTTGTGATTCAGATGTTAGAAGGGGATGTGATTCCGACCATGCCACCAAATCCTTTTGCCACCACCACAGAGATGAACACTGGCATGACCTCACGCACAAGAGGATTTAGTGAGCTCGATGTCATTTCTGAGTCAGATGATGAATCTGTTCTATGGCATTAACAATGTATCATTAATATTATGTTTGAGTTTGTTTTGATGCATTAGAAGTTTTGGGTTTATTGTAAGACTTTGCTTGTATAAATAAATAAACAAATCCATCATTAGAACGGCACAGGTCTCATAATTAAAACAAGGCAAAAATAATAAAGTAGTCACTGAACTTTTGGCCGATTTCAATTGTCCATACTGAACATTTTCTCCCGGTTTTCACCACCACCACAGTACCCAACATTTTAAAATGTCTATTATTTTGTCAACAAATTCTTTAAAATGTAACCAAAGTTAGTCACATGACTTCCCGGGATAAACAGCACATTAGTAGACCAAAGTTTCACATGAATTGCAATTTAGGTACTAATGTTGCTTTTTGGCAATTTAGTGCCTAATGTTTACATTTTGTTGCCAGGTGGGTGCTTTTTGGATGGTCATGAATGGAAGCTAACAAAATGAACGAAAAATCTATTGATCTTCTTTAAAAATTGCATTTCCTACTCATAAAAGTTCAATAATTGTTTATTTTGCCCCCATCTCGTCAAAACTTTACAACTCTCAAAATTTTATTTTTTATAACAGAATAATAACTTTTGAAAAAAAAAAAAAAGACTAAATTTTTAAATGGAAAAAGTGCACCGAAATTTACTCAAGGAAAAATTGCATCAAAAGTACCCCCAACTATAGGGATACTTTGGATTTTATACCCAAACTTATTTTTGTTGCATTTGACATACCTAAACTACATTTTAGTTGCATCCATGGTACAAGGGACTAATGACATCTATTTTTTCCATTTAAATAGACATGTGTCGTGCATGTGACCAAAACTTAAAAGGTAAAATAGGAAATTCAACACAAAATCAAGTTAGACAACTATCAAGGTTATAAGTGTAAATTTAAAAAGTAAAAGGTGAATTAAATTAATTTAAAAGAGATATATTATAAAATAAAAATTTACAAATGAGACCCCATTCACTTATCTAACCCTAAAATGGTTTCTCTTTCTCTGTCTCATTGTCCAGCCCTCATCCCTTCCTCTCTCACCCCATCTCCTCCATTGTTAAAACTTCTCTCACTCACAACATCATCGATGGCTATTTTTACAGTCGTTCGCTACCGCTGCATTCTGCCCCTCTTTTCGGCCACAACCACCACCAATACCAGAGCTTTCCTCTCTGTCTTCTCTCCCCTCCGCCTACTCTCTTTGGATTCTTAGATCTGAAATTTTTTCAAAAAAAATTAGATCAGATTTTTTATTTTTTTTTTGAAATCAGATCTTGTTCTTCAACTTTAATTTGATTCAATTTTCTCTATGGAAACACTTTCTTTTTTTTTAATCAAAACTGTGAGTTTGAATGATGTTTTGGTGGGTTTTTGAATTAATAATATTTATTAAACAAATATATGATTTTTTAAATATTTTTATATATTTTTATTAAAAAATAATTAATCCACCTTTTACTTTTCATATATGCACTTAGAACCTTGATAGTTGTTTAACTTGATTTTGTGTTGAATTTCTTGTTTTACCCTTTAAATTTGATCACATGCACGACACATGTTTATTTAACTGGAAAAATGGATGTCGTTAGCCCAGGTACCATGGATGCAACAAAAAACTAAAAAAGAAATTCAGGTATGTCAAATGCAACAGAAATTAGTTTGGGTATAAAGACCAAAGTACCCATATAATTGGGATACTTTTGATGCAATTTTTCCTTTACTCAAATATACACCTTTTGTATAGTTTAAATACTCCATTAATTATCATCCCTATGGTGGGGTGATAACGGTGGTGAGCATGCGGTGGTTGACAGTGAAGATGGTGGGGAACAATAGTTTTGATGATGACTTAATTTGTTATTTATTAGATCACTTTTTCTTCTTTTATCAAGAGTAAAAATTGAAATGATTTATTTAAAATTTTAAATAAATTTCATACAAGTAATTATTTTTAAGGATTCTTCCTCTTTCATTTTAAATAAAAAAAAGGTGTATCCTCTTTTGAAAACTAGTCATCCTTATACTGTTAATAAAGAAAAATTCTTTACTAAATAATCTTATGTATTAACAGAATGATTCTAAAAAATAATTATAATTTTTTGATTAATTTAATATATTTTTAGTGTAATAAATAATTGTTAAAAAAATAATTATTTATTTAGAAGAATATATAGATAAATATTTGTTTTGAAAGTTGGTCTTTTCTGCTTTTTTTTAAGGTTTTTTTTCTGTTAAAAAAATTTAAAATTTTGGGATTTGTAAAGTTTTAAGTAAATGGGAGCAAAATAAACAATTATTGAACTTTATGGGTAGAAAATGCAATTTTAAAAAAAAGTTTGTTAGATTTTTCTTTCAATTTGTTAGCTTCCGTCCATAACCATCCAAAAAGTACCCACTTCGTAACAAAATGTAAACATTAGGCACTAAATTGCTAAAAATGCAATATAAAATCTAAATTGCAATTAGTGTGAAACTTTGGATACTAATATGCTATTTGCCCGACATCACGCGACTAACCTCCCCTCTATAGTCCATTAACTCATTGTTGATGTTGAAGTGTAGACGTGACTTACACCAGCCGTTAATATTTAACAGGGTTCAGTTGTAAATAGGAAAACAATGAAAACAATACCCAAGAAGACGTCGCCAAACCTCACATTATACTCATCAAAACAGCTCAAATACACACCACTAACGTCAACACAGCAAGGCATTTCATCGATCAACAAACTGGCGAAAACGTAACAATCAAATTCGATCGAACAACAGAGAAATTATTCAGCGTACCTGGAGAATGTATCTCAATTTGGGAGTCCCCAATTGTAATTGTGGACGAGCTGAAGCAATGAACTAGCTGCATGAGACGCAATCAACGGGGAAATGGTCAACTGGGAAGAAATGGAGAGGGAAGTGAGGAAGGTGGAGAGAAGAGAGGTCTTCGGAAGGGTTGTTAAATGAAAAGGAGGTGACGTGGTGTGAAGGACGGAGGAGGCAACGGCGGTGATGTACGGTTGGTGGTGGTTAGGGTTTTGGAAGAGGCCCAAGAGAGAATTGAGGTCAATGAGAACTGAGAAGTTCCATCGGCTGCTCCGGCAATGACTAACATGCGCCGATTTTAACCCACCTTCAAAGTTTATAGTTCTATTTACACAATAACACATCGACAGTAAAAATGAAAACTGGTCAAAACTCGACCTAATGGGCTCCACACAATGCCAGTGGTGGGGAATTCCGGCAAACCGTGCATGCAGTGGCGGATCCAGGATTTTTAAACCAGGTGGGCTTGATATTCAAAAATATTGTAAACATTAACAACTATGAAAAATAACTTCATTTATCAAAAAAAGATGACAGCAGTCTCATATTGTGATTAAGGTATTTTTGCGGGAGAATTAAGACCTGAATGCAGTTGATGGTAAACAAAGGGAAATATGGAGGAAGAAGATTTATCAACAAATATTTTTACTTCATTCAAAACTGATAAATTGAATCAATGCAACTTCTTACTTGTATAGGCCATTTCCTACAATTATTAACCCAACATACATTGATTGAAAGTTTGCATCCACATTGCTTCTTGAAGAGTTTTTGGAGAAGAGGCACACCAGTCTTCTCTGTTCAATATATCGATGGCCCTGAACTTTTTTATATTTCACCTTAATCGTTAGAGGAAGGGTGCAAAACATTCAATTTCCATGCTCCCATTATCTGAAGCAATTTCTGATCACGTATAATGCTCCAATCGTGGCCTCAACCCGAACCTCTTTTCCATCATCTCAAAATACTCCATCCCTTTACCTGCAAACCCACCATGACTACAAGCAGTCAAGACAGCAGTAAACGACATTCCATCTGGCACCACCCCACCATCAACCATTCTCTCAAACAAATCAAAAACCTCAAAAAACCTCCCATGAACCCCATACCCTGCCATCATCGCGGACAAAGTAACCACATTTCTCTCAAACATTTCATCAAACACCTTCCGGGCACAACCCAAATCACCACATTTTGAATACATTGTCACCAAAGCATTCAAATTCGCAACATCTGAACCAAACCCAATTGTGAAATGAGTTTTGGTGTTTAGTGTGTGAGTGACTGACTGCTTTTAAATGTGTGGTGCGGGAGAGATTGCATGTAGGGGTGGGTATAATAAAAAAAAATCCAAAAAATCTGGGGTGGGCTTGAGCCCTACCCACCCCTCACCTAGATCCGCCCCTGCGTGCATGTGCCATTTGTTAGATTATCCCCGACCTAATCTAATTAGCATGAACATGTTATAGATAATCAGAGGAAACTACAGGAATCATACCTCCAATCATTGCTATGCGAAATCGGTTTCGATCGACCGGCGGACTGAAGACACTTTTAGGTTTCTAAACCTTAACTATTTCTACGGTGATGGTGTTGTATTTTTGAAGGTGATAGTAGGTTTGGTGACCCGAGATGAAGGGAATTGTGTCTTATTTATGGGGCAATTATCAAATAGTCCCTCATCCTAATGAAAACTACCACCAAGGACACACAATTCATGAATTTACCATCAGGTCTATCGGTTATAAGCCCACCCACGTCATTGTTAATGCCACCTGCACTTTATGTCAAAGGGACAGCTCGTTGTCCCTTTCTCCCCCTTCTTTTTCGTTTTTTCTTCTCCCAAAACTTTAAAATGAAATATCTTAAGATCTAGAACTCAAAAAAAAATCTGAGACCATTGTGTTATTCGTATCGTCAAAACGAATCAAACTAGCAGCATCAACATATAATTTGGAACAAATTTGATATATTTGTTAAGTTCTCAGTTGTTCTAATTAAGTTCACAGTTGTTACAAAGTTCACAATTGTTACAAAGTTCACAGTTGTTTTTGATAAGTTCATAGTTATTTTTTTACATTTGTTTCAATAACAATTAAGAGAAGTTCACAGTTGTTTTAGCAAAATTCATAATTTCTGCATGAAAATGACTATTATTTACTTAATTTACAGATTTTTTTAGTTAAGTTCACAGTTGTTTTTAGTCTTTTATAGCCTTTATTTTGCAATTTTATGAGATTATTTGACCTATTTGTTAAGTTCAATGTTGTTTTTTGTTAAGTTCACAGTTGTTTTAGTTAAGTTCACAGTTGTTTTTAGTATTTTATAGCCTTTATTTTTTTTCAATTTTATGAGATTATTTAACCTATTTGTTAAGTTCACTGTTGTTTTTTGTTAAGTTCACAATTGTTTTAGTCTTTATGGCCTCTATTTTTGCAATTTTATGAGATTGTTTGACATATTTGTTATGTTCACAATTGTTTTTACTTACGTTAACTATTGTTTTTTGTTAAGTTCACAGTTGTTTTAGTCCTTTATGGCCTCTATTTTTGCAATTTTATGAGATTATTTGACATTTGTTATGTTCACAGTTGTTTTTACTTAAGTTCACTGTTGTTTTTTGTTAAGTTCACAGTTGTTTTTAGTCATTAATGCCCTCAAATTTTGCAATTTTATGAAATTATTTGACATATTTGTCATTTATGGTCTCAATTTTATGAGATTATTTGACATATTTGTTAATTTCTGAATTCAAGGGGGATCGTAACAAGAGGTTTGCCAGCAATTTGAATTAGTTCATGGGGGATCGTAAGAATATGTTGAGGGTGAAAATGATCACCCGAAAGATATTATACATTTAACTCTATGTTTGCCCATTAAGTGCAACAATTTATTTCAGCTTCATAATTTGTGATTTTGATCGATTGCAGATTACAAGATGCAACCACCTTTGCATCCACCCATAATGTTATTTCTACAGACTTTGAATGTTTCAATTATGCCTCCATTAATATTGATACAAAACAAGAAGATGCCAACAATGGATCTAAAGTTTGACACAATTTCTTGGACAATTATACATAAATTCTTTTTTATTTTTTATACCATTATGTATGAAGCAAGATTTTGAGGTAATCAATTAATAAGAAATGTACCCAAAATCATGTAAACTTGAAATATAAGACCTAACCAAAACACAATCAAGGGCTTTTAACATGTGATACGATACACCTTGACACCCTGTATGAGAATCGAGCTAGAGCTGCGCCTTGAATTCAGAAACATAAACGCTAACTGGGGTAATAATTGACAAAATTATCAATTATGAAACAACAATTAACGAATTCTAGCCCTAAATTCCATTGAAACTTTCTAATTAAACACTTCATCCATGGTCACAACATTTTTCCGGTGTCCTCCTCCGGCAAGACATCAACACCTGGAATTTGAAGCAATGCATTCGAGGGTAGATCGAAGAGGAGGAACTTGGTCGGAGTTTCTTAAATATGCAAGAACGATTGAAGATGGTCGGATTTGGTTTTCTAGGGCTAGAGCAAATCAGGCAGCGACTATGGCGCTCCTTGAATGCATTTGAAAGACCGAAATAATGTAGAGGAAGAGAGGGAATAGGTTTTGATTCTGGCGAGGAAAGAGATGAGGATTCGGATGGGTAGAGAAGGTTAGAGAGAGGAAGGGAGGGCCAGATCTGAAGGAAGGATGAAGAAATAGAGAGGAAAGGGAGGGTCACCGGAGTTGGAAATGGAAGGGTCGCCGGAGGGGAGGGAAGGGTCGCCGGAAGGGAAGGGGAAGGGGAAGGGGAAGGGTTGGTAGAGAGAGAAAGTGAGAGAAGAGAGAGAGGGGGGGTTAGTTTTATATTTTTGGGTAGGAAGGACTAGGTGGAATTTTGATTATGAAGCCGGATTAGTTGGTTAAATTTCAAAATTCATGTCTTAATTGGTCGTTTGACTTGGGATGGAGGATCCACCGGTAATTTCCCCCTTATTTATATCCCTTTGCACATCACAAAGTTCACGTACACAATAATTTGATTGAGAGAAATTCTCTATTGATCGAAAGAAATTCGCTCAATTTGGGTTGAACATATAAATAAAATGGACCACATTCAGAAATTAATTTCCCATATACAATTAGGAAAGAAATCAAATTCCCTAAATAATGAACGGGAATCTTGGAGATCCCTATAGTTACGAAAAATTCTTACATTCTTCCACTTGGTCCATTTAACTCCAACATGTCAAAAAATTAATATATGAATCATGGCGATAGTTACTCTTGTGGCGAGTATTATCTTACATGTATTACAATATATTAAACTCCTCGACACTAGCTCTTAACTTATGAATAAATCATATGTTTATTATGGATCCATAAATGATGTTTTCTCAAATAAAATGTGCACAAAATCATATGAGAAAAATCAAACATCATAAAAGTTTCATCGAAATAGCTTACGTATAATGAAATATCACATTATGGAACCAAGTCCCATTTTCTCTACATGATCCTTAAAGTTCTTTGGTGGCATGCCTTTAGTTAAAGGATCAACAATCATCAACTCGATGCTAATGTGTTAAATAACCACTTTCTTTTCTTTAATGTGTTCTCTTATATAGCTAAGTACTTGATGTCGATGTATTTACTACGACTTCCACTCTTGTTGTTTTTAGCCATAAATACAGTAGCTGAGTTGTCACAATGTAATCTCAATGGTCGGGCAACTGAATCAACAATTCTTAGTCCCGAAATGAAACTCCTCAACCATACACCATGTAGGGTAGCCTCAAAACAAGACACGAACTCGGCCTACACGGTGGAAGTGGCAGTCAAAGTCTATTTTGCACTTCTCCAAAACATAGCTCCACCGACTAACATAAAACATATCCTGAAGTGGATTTTCTTGAATCCATGCAACCGGCGTATTCAGAGTCAGAGTAGCCAACTACTTCCAAATCATTGATCCGTCTGTACATGAGCATGTAGTCCTTTGTACCTTGAAGGTATCTCATCACTTTTTTTGCGATCCTCCGGTGGTCAATCCTTAGATTACTCTGATATCTTCCTAACACTCCAACAACATATGCAATGTCAGGCCTAGTACAAACTTGAGCATACATAAGGCTCCCAACTGCTGAAGCATATGGAATGTTCTTCATTTGTTCCCGCTCAAAATCATTTTTCGGACATTGGTCCAACTGAATTTGTCACCCTTCACAATGTGCGCTACACTTGGATCTTAATGTGCGCTCAAAATCATTTTTCGGACATTGGTCCAAACTGAATTTGTCACCCTTCACAATGTGCGCTACACTTGGATCCGAAACCTCTCTAAAACTTTGTTGATATAAGTTTCTTGAGACAAACCCAAAATGCCTCGAGATCTTTCTCTATGGATCTTAATGTCAATGCATAAAATGCCTCACCCATATCTTTCATATCAAAATTCTTTGAGAGAAATTGTTTCACTTTATATAGTAAGCCCTTATCATTGGTTGCAAGCAGAATGTCATCCACATATAATACAAGGAAACATGTTTTACTCCCACTGACCTTTTGGTATATACGATGATACATGATGTTCTCTTCAAAGCCAAATGAAAAGATAACTTCATGAAATTTCAAATACCATTGGCGAGAGGCTTGTTTGAGTCCATATATGAATTTATTGAGCTTGCAAACCAAGTGTTCATCCCCCTTAGAGGAGAATCCTTCAGGTTGTTTCATGTAAACCTCTTCCTCTAGATCACCGTTAGGGAATGTTGTTTTCACATCCATTTGATGCAGTTCTACACACAGAGAATCTTTCTTGGATACAGGAGAAAATGTTTCAGTGTAGTCAATTCCTTCCCTTTGTGTAAATCCCCTAGCAACGAGCTTGCTTTATGTCTCTCGTTTTTCCTTCTGAGTCTTTCTTTATTTTATAGACCCACTTGCATCCAATGACTGTGGCACCATCAGGCAAGTCAACGAGATCACAAACTCGATTAGATGTCATGGATTCTATTTCATCTTACATGGCATTGTACCATAAGTTCGATTCCTTAGAACTCATGGCTTGTGAAAACGATATAGGATCATTCTCGGCCCCAACATTTACACCATTTAGTCTAAGCCACTCATCAATACAATCTGCATGAAAGTAATGTTGGCACTCAGGAATACTCTCTTGAGGATCTCCTTGGGCTAGTACTCAGACAAGCATATTGAGCAAATGGTGTCATCAGGATTGGGCAAGCGACAACTTTCCCCGAGGATGGTTTTTGGATAGGAAACTATTGTGGGCATATCGAGACCTAAATGAATAATGGGTTGGGTTGCTACTGTGGCTGATAATTCAGTTAACGGATTGTCTCGCTGGCGACGAGCCTTAACATGGCTATATATGTAACATATCATCCAAAATGCTAACAACAGTACGGGAACGCCAACTGCCACAGTAATAGCATATCGTTTGCTTCTCCAGTCCTGCAACCACTCATTTGATATATACCAAAGCTATCAAATTTGGGATCTGCTTAGGGTCAGACCGCACAAGTCCAAATATAATTTACTGTAACTAATTTTATTATAGCAAGTAACTCATGTATATATATAATATGTGTGTATATGATAATATCTCAAGCTGATTAAATAATACACAATTTAGATGTACCTCATTATACTATAGAATGTATTTCATGTTACTATAAATATACAGTTCAACTGAACAAAATTCTAAATATCTATAGTATAAATGGCAACTGCCATGAACAGTACTATGAACAGTACCCAATTAATTTTTCCCATTTTGCCCCTCAAATTCTGCCAAGGTTCTTTATTTCCAATTTTACCCTTAATTTTCAAAATAACTTTTCCCTCCTAAAATTTGAATCCTAAAGTTATTTTTTCAAAATAACTTTTCCCTCCTATTTTTCCCATTTTACCCTCATTAAGTTGTTCCTTTCCCATTTTGCCCTCACTTTTAATTAAAAAAATTATATACCACGTGTCCTCGGACACGGACTTTTACTAGTATATTATAACTCATCACTCATGTATATGATAATATCTCAAGCCGATAAAATAATACTACACTATTATAAAATGTAACTCATTATACCTATATTTTATATAACTCATGTAACTATACAAATGTTTGAATTTTGTGTAGTTTGACTAATACAGTTCTTGAAAGATATGATTGCCAGAGGTGAAGGGTTGAGTGCACTTTGGGGTGAAGATGAACCAATAGCTGATTCCTTAGAATTTTTATAATGTTTCCTTCATTACGTATTTATGATATATTTGAAACCGAGATGAACCAAGAAACCGAGCTAAAATGCATGGTTTGGTTCGATTGATCTTAAATCGTGGTTTGAACCGAATCCCTGACACCCCTACTCTATGACAATTTTTGGTGGTGGAACGGGTGCGAAGACCGTAAAATTTGAACCACCAAGGCAACCTATAGGATTTATACCATACTTTGTGTAATCAAAAGCTCTGATGCTCGGACTATTTGATTTACCCCACTGTACTCGTGTCGGACACTGCTATTTTAGTATTGTTGACAAGGGTCCGACAAGGTAAACCAAAGAGTGCGAGCATCATAGATCATAAGTGCGATTAAGAAACTTACGAGGTTCATTATGAACACCTCTAAATGGAGAGCCTGTGAGGTTCAAGGCAGGCCCGTCTCAATAATTACAGAGGCCCTGCGAAATGAGAATATGGACTTCAGACCCTAAATTGCAATTTGCCCTTTAGAAAATTAACACAATAATCTGTTTTATTATATATAAATTTAATGGACAAATATAAAATTGGGGCTCTTCAAAATTTGGGGCCCTGTGCGAAGGAACCTAATGTTCCATGTCTGAGCCGGCCCTGGTTCAAGGATAGTAAGCGAAGAGGAAGGCAGTTACCAGGATCATTAATCCGTATTTCTTGTTTGGCATAGTCGATTGCTTGAACAGTGAACTTTCCTGAGTTGGGTAATTTGTTAGTCGTTTGGCTTGTGGGGTCAGTCACAGGATAGATCAAAACCAGGATAGCCACATGATTTTGGTTGGTGATTTTGTAGCCAGAACGGGAAACGGATTAAGGGTTCGTTCCATCTACAAGCAGAGTTAATGCAAGTTTTTTCTGCCGTTGACGAAATGAAAGAGAAGAGAGAAAAGAAGACGAGGAGAGAGAAGGGAAAGATTTTGTGAATGTTCATTTTGATGGGCAGTTGTGCTCCTGAGTTCGAAAATGTTTATTTTTAAGTATATTCATAGTATTATACATACAGTTAGATGGAAAGTACAAAATGTCAGGGCTCAACTATTGGCTGAATAAAAAGAAAGGGGGTCAATGTTGCTTTAAAGTCAACGGATTAAACCAATGTTTAATATATGTCGCACTATAAAACAGAGTATGCTTCATGAATAAAAAGCTTATCTAAATAAGTGTCCTTTCAGATAGAATAAATCTGAGATTCACAAGGATAGACTACGAATGTTTAGGGACGGATGGAGTAAATAATATCGGTAATGATATGGGGGAATATTCTTATACTTGCTACTCTCAGTGTACGAGTATCTAATGGTAAAATGTGATCTTCAAGGACTTCAACTTGAGTGAAGATGATCTAGAAGCACGTTCCACGACCTACGTTAACAAAAGACATTTCACATATTCGACACGACCTTCCAGCAACTTGCAAGTACTTCCCCAATTATATTCACATGTATCAAACTGAGGGCCAAGTACGTTAACAAAAGACATTTCACATATTCGACAAGACATAAGGGGAGAGTGAAACTATCATCATAATCAGAGGATTCAAAGTATAAACAAGTACACAAATCCAGCTCTCGCCTGCAAACTAAATAGTTCACGGCCAAAAGTGACTAACAAACTCAAAGAAATACTACTATGTCCCAAAATGAATGTCGAAAAAATTACAAATTTGCTCTCGATCAAGAGCAAATTTGAAAAAATAATCTAAAAATCGGACATTCGTTTCAGGATGGATATGAATTGATCTTCCAAGTCAAATTGATCATTCTTTAATACTTGTCTATAGTTTTGCAGAATAAAATTCCAAATAACACCCATGAGTAGAGCATATGTTTATTTAAACAAAAATCCAAATGCAAACATTTGTTCAACAGATTTATTATAATAATCATCACGAATCCACGATAACTAAAACATCAAAAAGAAAAAGAAAAAGAAAACATTCGATTACAATTAGCCGAATGAAACCCTAACCTCGGATTCAAAAATCGCAGCAACGGCCACCCTTTTCCCAATCTCCATATCGAGTAGGCTCAGGACCTCTTGGTCCACCGACCTCGCCAGTCTCTTTATTGACGAATTCATACCCTTGGCCTTCGTCATCCTCATCATGATCGTCTTGGGATTCCTTATCGGGCTCCGATAATTCGGTTTGTGATACAGATCCTTCTTGGTTGTCAGGCACTTGCTGATGATTTTGACGCTTCTCGATTGTGTAGGAAATGAGTCGCTTGGCGGCGATAATAGGGTCGGATCTGGGTTCAGGTAGGGATATCTTGGGCTTGGAGATTTCCACCGCCGTTGAGAGTAACCGCGTCAAAGTTTTCGCCATTGTTGAGAGTACGCTTGAGCTGATGGTCGTCTCTGCAAAATGTTAATTAAAGCAGACGCAGGAAAATTAAGAGAGGGGCAGGGTGAGGGGCGCCGCGCGCCACGTTAGGCGGTGGAACGTTAGTTCAATTGTTACGTTTACCGAAACGGTGCCATGGAATTGATATTGACACGTTTAAGGTAGACCCAAAATCTTTTTGTTTGATTTTTTTTTAAATTTCTAAGACTAACCACATCAATGACCCTGACCCAACCCAACTTCTAATAAAATATTAATTTCTTTCACTTTCATATACACAATCCCAACCTTATATAATTTATACTCCCATCAGTGACCCAACCCCAACCCAACATTTTAATAAAATATTTATTTCTCTTTACTTCAACTTATCTAAAATACTTATCATTTTATTTTTTTTAAATAATGTATTAGTAATAATATTTCTAAAATTACCCGTACAATTATTAAAAATAATTACTCATACAATTATAAATTCATAATTTATAATTTACTTGATATATTTTTTATTTTATTATTTATAGATAAAAAAATTATGAATTTTGATATATTTTTTATTTTATTATTTTATATAATTATATAAAATATATTAATTTTAAAAATATATTTATATAAAAACATGCCACCCAATTATTGGGTGACATGTGGCAAAAGTAAGGAGGCAACCTAAGCCAACCCTTGGATCGCCACGATTGCTAGGGCAAATCATTTCCGTGACTTTTCTTTTTTTTTTTTTATTTGGGTTTTCTCCTATCTGGTGACCCTCCCTTGAGGGTCACCGTTGTGTATGGTCTAACCACCTAATATCAATTTTACGTTACGCAAAAATTAAAAAAAAAAAAAAAAAGAACAAATAAATATCGTGAATACGAAAAGTAAAATATAAAGAGAAATTGGGTAGGAAGGTTTTATTGTAAAAATGACAAACACTAGTGCGGTGCACTCTAGGTAGGGAGGGAGGATGACAATTTTGAATCGAACCGTGGATATCCGAACTGAATTGAATCGAAGTTGACGGTTATTAACTGAATTGACTGGATATGGGGCGGGTAATGGGGAATAACCAAAATGAAAAAGTGGGAAACGGTTTGGTTTTGGTATTAGCATTACCCGCCTCATTATCTGAACCGAATGTTACCCGAACTGCTTATTTTAGTAATATAAATTTTACTCTTATTCATATAAGTATTTCCCATGATATAGATGATAAATGGCTATTTCATAGTCATTTATAGCATTATTTTCATATCATTTACTTAGTTTTTTGTCTCATTTAGTTTGCATTTAATATAATTTAGCCTCTTTTATATTATATTCTAGTGAATCTTTCCTTATGTTTGATGAATTGTGTCATACACAAGTATTTAATTTTTTTTAGCTCTCATGAATGTGATTATATGAGTTTAAGTAGAAAAATTATCATTTATCAAAATTAATTTTTGAGTTTTTTTTATCGCTAAAGTTTTTTAAAACAAAATATTAGTTTGACTAATTTCCCGCGGGGATTCTCCAATTAACTGCTACCCGTGGGAAATGGGTATGATATGGAAAATTAATTACCCGCCGGGGAAAGAGACGGTTATGGGGCACAAAATTGAATTGGGAAATAGGGATGGTACGATGTATAACTGCCCCGAACTGCCCCCATTGCCATTCCCAGTGCACTCATTGGTATTGACAGTTGCCCCCATTAACAGCTCGGGCATCGACCCAGGAAGTATCAATTTTAGGTCACTCAGCCGACATTCTCGCTTCCGCTTTGTCATTTAACTATATACTCCCTCCGTTCCACCTTAGTGTAGACTTCTTTCCTTTTTCGTCCGTCCCACCTTAGTGTAGACTGCCAAAATTAGAAAGTTTTTTATTATTTTTTATTTTCCCTACCCCACCCACTCATTCTCTTTCTTTATTTTTCACCATACAATTTATTCAACCAACCTACTATTCACTCCACTCATTCTCTCTCTTCATTTTCTACCACACATTTTCATTATCTTAATAATATTCCTTAGTTATTGTGCCCACCACCTTAGTCTACACTAAGGTGGGACGGAGGGATAATTTCTTTCGATGCAACACTTACTTTAAGAAAAAAAAAATACAAACTTTTATTAGTGGATGAAGCATTACAAGCAACAATAAGACTTGAACAAAACAACCCAAACAATATACAGATATTTTTTTCAGATAATAGCCCATACAAAGCCTTAGTGGTAATGGCCCACTTTTGAATGAAATAAAAATCAAATCAAAGAATGGTTCTCAATCCTCAGATAGCAAGAAGACTAAAATTCAGTGTCGAAAAGACGTATCATCAAGTCTGAGACAATTCTTCGAGCAAAAGGTATGTAACTCAAACTGTACCTGTAAAATAAATAGCCCTTCCAAACTTTAAACCGAGTTGATGGAGGAGCAACCAAAAACATAGAAATGCACATGAACGGATTCAACAGATGCATTAGTTAAACAATGTGATGCGGTAAAATGAATTAGATGACTACCCGAGCATCCACAGAGAACCAGCCTACTTCACCATCAATCTTGTGGCTTAATTGCCTAGTCTATTATGAAGGGGCCCCTGTAGGGAGGGGATTTGAACACCGGTGGGCATTAAACTCTTGACCTTTCTTATGGAGTGGCAACTTTGATGCCGCTTGAGCTAAAGCATTCTGACAAAGGGCAATTATCGTTCAATTTACTTCACTCAACCCAGGTCACCCACAACTCAAACGACTATAGTTGTAGGAAGGATCTAATGTACCAAGTGGGTGTTGGTTTTTATAGTTCAAATACCTGCCGCCAGGCCAAATACCTTTCATTTACTTGATTCAGGGTGATTGAGGTAGATTGCTTTATAAGCATGGTTAATTTTCCTAATTTTATCACTTAATATGTAACATTTAAATAGGGTGTCATGCAGTAAATTACACATCTAATAATAACAAATACTCTCTCTGACCCGAAATGATTTTCCTACTTTTTTGAATGTCAATATGAAGGTACTTTGAGCAATAATTTTAGATTAATTCAATTGTCGTAATGAACATCCAAAAATTATTATTGATAGTATTGTATCA
>JAFEMH010003615.1:0-45000 GCA_022495995.1 Adenophora triphylla var. japonica | reverse complement strand
GGGCTTTAGAGATAATCAATATTGTGAAAGTTGAAAACCACCACAATGGAGGTTGGCTTTAATTAAGTTCCAATAAGCAAGTAACTGAATGACCATGGGCTTTGCTCTTCAATGTTTTAATTTGTGTCAGTTACGCGTTCTTTTTGTTGGATTAAATAGAAACTCTTTGAGTTTTTGGTGTATTTTCTCATGTATGAACCTCTCCAAATTTTCACTGTGTCTATATTGTCACTGCTGCTAAGCTGAAATGCTCTGTGATGGCTTCAACCTCTTAAATTCACCCTCTAATAACCACACTTTCCAGTGTATGAGTATACATTCTTTTGCATTGAACCTCAATTGAGGTTTACCTCCGTGGATTTTTGAAAAACAAAAGGTGACTTCAAGTTTGCTCTTAAAATATTTTCTGAAGTTCGTTACAATTTTCTGGTTTTGCAAATCTTCCGTTCTTTAATTGTTTCAGTATGTTTGTTCGCAGTACTTATTAACTAACAGTTCCATTTTAACCAACTATTTGTTGATTGAGGGTTCCTTTAGATTTACCAAGGAGAAATAACGCCTTCATTTCTGTATTATTCCTTGCAGTTGTGTGCAATTAAGGAACTGGTTTGACTATCGTAACCATATCTGTAGTAATTTCTTCTTATCTTCCATTATTCTTTTCTTTTCCCTGACTGACTGACTGACTGACTGTTTCTTCTTGTAGCAATTGTACTCCCTCTTCGATCCTGTTTACGGTTCTCAGAAATTTGAGCAGCACAACTTATCTCCTCATGAGGTTGATCTTCTCCAACAAAACTTCCTCACCTACTTGTTTCAGGTACCTTTATCTAATCATGCTCATGCCCATTCAACTTAATTTCTACTTTATCATCTCATCCATACTTGCAGGTTATGGATAAGAGTAATTTCAAACTAGCCACTGATGAAGAGATAGCTGTTGCACAATCCAGGCAGTATCTTCTAAACCTTCCTATATCAGTGGATGAATCAAAGGTTTGTTATATAGCACATTCTCATTTATTAAAAATGGTTGCTTGTTGTTTCACGATTATGCTGATATTTCCCTTTCATCTATCAAATGTAGCTTGATAAGCAGCTTTTGAAAACATATTTTGCCCAACATCCCCATGAAAACCTACCGGACTTCGCTGAAAAGGTATTGATGCAAGTTTAATGAAACAAAGTAGCAGCCCTGCTTAAAATTCACGTTTGCATTAGTTGCTCTATTTTCAGTTGTTTGGATTAGAAAAGGCTCTTCCCTACTGTATTTCCTCAATGCATTTGCTTATTCCTTTTCTCTAAAATGAAGAATTTCTCTTACACTAGTATAAGAAAATCCAATATAGAGAGGTCACGGGATGACAAACGATTAGAGCAGAAAGAGGCTTACGTGGTGGCCACATCGAAGCGCTAATCTCTTGTGGTTCTTACCATCAAGTGTAAAAGCCTGCCTCTTGGAATCGCGACAAACCCAGTGTATGGTACGGTCAATGATTCCCTTTAAACCTACCATGGCTTAAAGGTGTGAACCTCTTGGGGTTTCATACCATGATTTAAAACTACTTCACTACTCATTTGAACCTTCACCGCAGTGGAAATGCTCTTACAGTTACGATCATCTTGTTTTAGTGTTTAAACTATCCCCACCACAATACCCAAGCTACCACACTTAAACCTGCTGTTGGGTTCTGATACATTATCTTGTATTTATGCCTCTTTCATTTCATAAATGCTTGTTGAAGAACAGTAATCTGGGGAGGGCTGTATGTTTCCAGACACAGTGTATGGAGATACTTTGAGTTGATTATAATATTAATTTGCAGATCTATAATGCTTAGTTATAGTACTGAGTCCTATTATCCTTGCAGTATGTAATCTTTCGACGAGGCATTGGTATTGATAGGACAACTGATTACTTTTTCATGGAGAAAGCGGACATGATTATTTCACGAACATGGGCATGGATTTTGAGAGTAACTAGGTAAATTTTATGGTATCTTGATGAGCATATGGTTTGATTTGATGAGCATATGGTTTGAATGAATCTTATGTTTCTTTAACAAACAGGGTTCTTCACGGTCACCTAAAAATGTAGAAGTGGGTAGCTGCATATCATGAGTTGACACCACTTGCTTTCTTTTGTAGTTCTAATCCTCTATGTTTTAACTTGTAGGTACATGGTGAGCTAAATGGATATGAAGAATAATCAATGAGATGGTGGAGCCTAATGCAACGATTTTTAGTGTTGCATTAGCTCAAAAATGTAGTAGTGCTTGTTAGGTTTTTACAACTTATATTATGTAATTAGTATGTGTCGATGACACGTTGTCATGTGTACATATATATATTATGTATCTTTTGAGAATGAAGTTTGTCAATACATATTAATTATCATGTCAATTAATTTTTTATATAATATTTTTTTATTATTTAATTGTATACTCCCTCCGTCTCGGAGAACTTTACCCCTTTACTATTGAGAACGGAAAATAAGAAATAATGTTATTAAAGTATGTGTTGTGAGTGGGAGGAGAGAGAATGAGTGGAGATAATAGTAAATTTTTTTTCCTTTTTAGGAAAGTGGGACTTTAAAGTGGGATGCCCAAAATAGTAAAAGGGGTAATGTTTTATGGGACAGAGGGAGTATATATTACTATTAGTAATCAATATTAATACATAACAACAGCCGTTACATTAGGTGTGCATCTGCTTTTTGGCGTTACATTATGTATATAACTACTTTTTAAATTGGCGTTGCATTAGGTACTCATCTATTTTTTGGCGTTGCATTAGGTGTTCATATAGTTTTAAAATTGGCGTTGCATCAGGTATTCACCTGATGCAACACCAAAGCTCTGGCGTTACATTAGCTTACTATGTCGTTGCATTAGACCTAATGCAACGCAAGAGAATGCAACGGTCATTTGGCGTTATATTAGACCTAATGTAACGGTTTTTGGGCCCTATTGCAATGAAAATTAGCGTTACATTAGGTCAGAAATGTAGTAGTGGTGGGAATCATCAATCCGATCCATGACATTTTATATATAAACATAAGACATTTCTAGAGAGAGAGAGAGAGGGCTTACTTTGTAAATTGAGGGAGGGAGTGTATATAGCCAAAAGTAGTGGAGAGTCATTATCAAATTACTTTACACGAGTCACGCTATGGTTGAAGGGATATCAAGTATAAAAATTTCAGTGGCGGATTTAGGATTTTATATGAGGGGGGTCAAATTTTAATACATCCAAAAGAACAAATCATACTACAAAAACATATTGTACAAAATTTAGCATGATAATTATAACCTATTTTTTCAGTCATATCTTGAAATCGTAATAAAATATCTACATTAATAGATATCATGAAAAGATCAATAAGCCAAAAAATATCACGCTCTATTGGGTAATGACGTTTAAAGAGTTAAGAAGCCAAAAACTCTTAACGGTCTATTTTTTCATTTACATTTATTATCGTTTTCCTTAATAGTGTACCAAGAACAAATTTATAATTAGTTTCATTTAGAAATTTTATATTTTCTAAATTTTTGGTCAAAAATCAATCAAACTGATTACTACAAAAGTGGATATATATTCACAGAACAGCTAAAAAAACATAAAATCAAATTGAAGAATATAAAGTTAAGAATTTGTCAAACTCACCCAAAATATAGACATGTTTCAAAATTTTAGTGGAAAAAATATACTCTACTTTATTTCTTTCTTGAGTTTTCATTTTTATTATGAAACATTCTTATAAAAGTGACTTTTATGAAAACTTAGTTTTGAAATATGAATAAATATGTCTTATTATCCATCTTATTGATTTATATTTTAGGATTGGAATATTAAACCGTAAAAGAAAAACCATTTAGAAATAAAATAAATTTAGACATTTATATAGGGACAATATTTTTTGAAAAATTGACACCAAATTAGGAGAGTAATAAATTTTACAATTCATAAAATAGGAATCTAAAATTTTGTGGGGGGTAAATTACAAATTTTGAGGGGGTCAATTTCAATTTTTGAGGAGGGTCAGATAGAAATACTCAAGAAAGTTTAAGGGCTATAGAAGAATTATCAAGAAAGTCAGGGGGGGTTAGTTGACCCCCCACCCTAAAGAGTAGCTCCGCCGATGGGAAATTTCGTTTGGATAAGATCAAGGCAAGAAACTAGACAGGTGGCTTGGACCTTGCTTGAAGACATAAACATGTTGAGAGAAAAGAGATGCGAGAACCAAGATGCTAGAGGCGAGAAACGAGATACAAGATGCGAGAACCAAACTCTTGACGAGATGCGAGAACAAAGTCTTTGCCGAGATGCGAGAACCAACATGCGAGAACCAACATGCGAGAACCATCATGCGAGAACAATCATACGAGAACTAACATACGAGAACCCATATGCGAGAACCATTATACGAGAACCAACATACGAGAACCCATATGCGAGAACCAATATGCGAGAACCCAGACCTTGACGAGATCCTCATGAAATAGGTGCCCATAAATGACTCTAGATAGATCATCTTCGGGCTTGGGTCGGATAAACATTTATGGGACATAATATTTGTTTAGGCATATCAACGGTCAAAATTAATTTGATTTATGTGGAATCCACCTCAATTCAAAATAACATCAACCGCTCATTTTAAAAGAGGTATATGTGACACAATCGTAATGGCTCACTTGAGAAGATGAGAAAATTTTGGATTGAGCGTTTTCGGATTGCTTTCGAATTCCGAGTGATATGAGACAAATAAGTGTGTATAAAGAGATAATATATTGAAAAGACTTCAAAGAAGACTTTTATATTCCCCATCCATGAATGAGAAGGTATTAATAGTATATTTGAAGACGATTTGGATGTTTTTGTCCATCCACCTTTGGAAAGGTATTAGCGTCAAACTTCAAGTTCAATTTGTCATTTGTATTTTTAGTGACTTGATCTATCCAAGTCGGTCTTCTTTGTGGAATCTATGAGAAAAATTAAGTGTTTTAGGAGCTAGCATATTAAAATAAAAATATTTAATATTTTTTTCCATCCACCAATGGAATATATAAGCATCAAACTTCAAATCAAATTAGTCATGACTTGTGAGTTGATTGTATGATATTGGAGAATACTAAACATGGTAAGTGTGTTGAGAAATCATGCAGCGGAACGACCCAAGATAATGGAGAGATTAATATTAAGGACAACACACGAAAAGTAAATCACACACAAAGAAACACTTAAGAATTGTTTACCAGTTCGTTGCCACAACAACTACCTCCGGGGGCGCTCTCAAGCCAAAATATTATCTCTAATATTTTCAAAGATGTTACAAATTTGCTTCTAAGCTATCACATATCACAAGGTATTAACGGTACATGCCAAAAGTGTGAAAAGTATGGTCTTCTTAATGGAGCCTATGAGAAAAATAAGTGAGTGATAGAAGAGCTAGTGAATTGAAAAGTATATTTGAAGACGACTTGGATGTTTTTGTCCATCCACCATTGGAAAGGTATTAACGTCAAACTTAAAATCCAATTTGTCATTTGTATTTGTAGTGACTTGATCTATCCAAGTCGGTCTTCTTTGTGGAATCTATGAGAAAAATTAAGTGTTTTAGGAGCTAGCATATTAAAATAAAAATATTTAATATTTTTTTTTCCATCCACCAATGGAATGTATAAGCATCAAACTTCAAATCAAATTAGTCATGACTTGTGAGTTGATTGAAAAGATATTGGAGAATACTAAACATGGTAAGTGTGTTGAGAATCATGCAGCGGAACGACCCAAGATAATGGAGAGATTATTAATAAGGACAACACACACGAAAAGTAAATCACATACAAAGAAACACATAAGAATTGTTTACCCGGTTCGTTGCCACAACAACTACCTCCGGGGGCACTATCAAAATATTATCTCTAATATTTTCAAAGATGTTACAAATTTGCTTCTAAGCTATCACATATCACAAGGTATTAACGGTACATGCCAAAAGTGTGAAAAGTATGGTCTTCTTAATGGAGCCTATGAGAAAAATAAGTGAGTGATAGAAGAGCTAGTGAATTGAAAAGTATATTTGAAGACGACTTGGATTTTTTTGTCCATCCACCATTGGAAAGGTATTAGCGTCAAACTTCAAATCCAATTTGTCATTTGTATTTGTAGTGACTTGATCTATCCAAGTCGGTCTTCTTTGTGGAATCTATGAGAAAAATTAAGTGTTTTAGGAGCTAGCATATTAAAATAAAAATATTAAATATTTTTTTCCATCCACCAATGGAATGTATAAGCATCAAACTTCAAATCAAATTAGTCATGACTTGTGAGTTGATTGAAAGATATTGGAGAATACTAAACATGGTAAGTGTGTTGAGAAATCATGCAGCGGAACGACCCAAGATAATGAAGAGATTAATAATAAGGACAACACACACGAAAAGTAAATCACACACAAAGAAACACATAAGAATTGTTTACCTGGTTCATTGCCACAACAACTACCTCCGGGGGCGCTATCAAGCCAAAATATTATCTCTAATATTTTCAAAGATGTTACAAATTTGCTTCTAAGCTATCACATATCACAAGGTATTAACGGTACATGCCAAAAGTGTGAAAAGTATGGTCTTCTTAATGGAGCGTATGAGAAAAATAAGCGAGTAATAGAAGAGCTAGTGATTTGAAAAGTATATTTGAAGACGACTTGGATGTTTTTGTCCATCCACCATTGGAAAGGTATTAGCGTCAAACTTCAAATCCAATTTGTCATTTGTATTTGTAGTGACTTAATCTATCCAAGTCGGTCTTCTTTGTGGAATCTATGAGAAAAATTAAGTGTTTTAGGAGCTAGCATATTAAAATAAAAATATTTAATATTTTTTCCATCCACCAATGGAATGTATAAGCATCAAACTTCAAATCAAATTAGTCATGGCTTGTGAGTTGATTGAAAGATATTGGAGAATACTAAACATGGTAAGTGTGCAGAGAAATCATGGAGCGGAACGACCCAAGATAATGGAGAGATTAAATATAAGGACAACACACGAAAAGTATATCACACACAAAGAAACACATAAGAATTGTTTACCCGGTTCGTTGCCACAACAACTACCTCCGGGGGCGCTATCAAGCCAAAATATTATCTCTAATATTTTCAAAGATGTTACAAATTTGCTTCTAAGCTATCACATATCACAAGGTATTAATGGTGCATGCCAAAAGTGTGAAAAGTATGATCTTCTTAATGGAGTCTATGAGAAAAATAAGTGAGTGATAGAAGAGCTAGTGAATTGAAAAGTATATTTGAAGACGACTTGGATGTTTTTGTCCATCCACCATTGGAAAGGTATTAGCGTCAAACTTCAAATCCAATTTGCCATTTGTATTTGTAGTGACTTGATCTATCCAAGTCGGTCTTCTTTGTGGAATCTATGAGAAAAATTAAGTGTTTTAGGAGCTAGCATATTAAAATAAAAATATTTAATATTTTTTCCATCCACCAATGGAATGTATAAGCATCAAACTTCAAATCAAATTAGTCATGACTTGTGAGTTGATTGAAAGATATTGGAGAATACTATACTCCCTCCGTCCCACTTCACTTGGCACTAATTTCCATTTTGGGACGTCCCACTTCACTTGGCACTGCCCAAAATGGAAAAGAATATTCACTATTCCCTCCACTCATTCTCTCTCCTACTTCACTTTTACACTCACAACATTCTCTCTCCTAACTATTCCTCCCACTCATTCTCTCTCCTATTTAATTCTTTATACTCACAACATTTTCTTACACTTTTTTTCACTCTTATTTTTCCTTAGTTACCGTGCCACTTCACTTGGTGCCAAGTGAAGTGGGACGGAGGGAGTACATGGCAAGTGTGTTGAGAAATCATGCAACGGAACGACCCAAGATAATGGAGATATTAATAACAAGGACAATACACACGAAAAGTAAATCACACACAAAGAAACACATAAGAATTGTTTACCCGGTTTGTTGCCACAACAACTACCTCCGAGGGCGCTATCAAGCCAAAATATTATCTCTAATATTTTCAAAGATGTTACAAATTTGCTTCTAAGCTATCACAAGGCATTAACGGTACATGTCAAAAGTGTGAAAAGACGGGTCTTCTTAATGGAGCCTATGAGAAAAATAAGTGAGTAATAGAAGAGCTAGTGAATTGAAAAGTATATTTGAGAACGACTTGGATGTTTTTGTCCAACCACCATTGGTAAGGTATTAGCGTCAAACTTCAAATCCAACTTGTCATTTGTAGTGACTTGATCTATCCAAGTCGGTCTTCTTGCACAATTGACTTGAACCCTTTTTTGAGCTTGTTCTTGGTTAGGATTCTAACCCCAACAAAATGGTGTTCTAGCTTAATGAATACAGTAACATGAAAACTCAGAGATTTTGAGTTTGAGCCATACGGTTAAAACTTTGTTCGGAAAAAGAAAGACATTCGGAGAAGAGTTCAATCTTTTTGTCCATTTCGTTTGGAAAATGACAAACTACCTCCTCTCTTTGGGCAGTAGATTTTGGGCAGTAGAAAGAAAAGAAGAAGAAGAAAAAAAGTAAAAGCAAACATAAATATTCATTGATAAGCCTTTTAGGTTCATTTAAGCAAACACAAATACTACTATTAACTAATAAGCCTTTTACATTTCATTTAAGCAAACACAAATACTTATTGATAAGCCGAGAGCTGTCTACATTAAATTCTTAAATTCATGTGGGCCCAATCCTCCAATGAACCCCATACATACATAGTAAGAGTTCTAGTAGCACCAGGTTACCCTTTTTTACTGCATGATCGCTAGGAGGCTAACTCCTCTGGCTCCACCGGCTCCGGCTCTGGTTCACCTGACACATCTTGTGGGCAGAGAAATGGTTTTGGTGGCATCTCCAGATTCGAGTCCTGAATGCAGTAACATTAAAAATCAAAAATTTTGAGTTCGAGTCCTACATTAAAATTTTGTTCGAAAAAAGAAAGACATTTGGAGAAGAGTTCAATCTTTTTGATCATCCACCAATGGAAATGTAAAAAGATAAGGTGGAAATATATTCTCTTGAAACAGACCAAATGATACTTCGAATAAGCTCCCCTTTGTCCATTTTGTTTGGAAAATGACAAACTACCTCCTCTCTTTGGCAGTAGAATTTGTAACAAAATGCATGGCCTTTACAATAACTCTGCTAATTAACAATAATGTACTAAGAGTTTGCCCGTAGAAAGAAAAAGCAAACACAAATATTCATTGATAAGCCTTTTAGGTTCATTTAAGCAAACACAAATACTACTATTAACTAATAAGCCTTTTACATTTCATTTAAGCAAACACAAATACTTATTGATAAGCCGAGAGCCGTCTACATTAAATTCATGTGGGCCCAATCCTGCAATGAACCCCATACATACATAGTAAGAGTTCTAGTAGCACCAGGTTACCCCTTTTACTGAATGATCGCTAGGAGGCTAACTCCTCTGGCTCCACCGGCTCCTGCTCTGGTTCACCTGACACATCTTGTGGGCAGAGAAATGGTTTTGGTGGCATCTCCAGAACCTCAACATCTCCTTCAAGCATCTCCAAAACTTTTTTCATAGAAGGCCTTTCACAAGGCTTCATTTGTATACACCATAATGCCACGATGATCATCTTCTTTACCAACCTTTTTTCTCCGTCCGACGCATCTTCCATAACTTCTTCTATATCATTTCCTTCAATCAATTGATCATAAACCCAAGAAGGAAAGTAAATCTGACTCAAATGGTCTGCAAATGCATTCAGATTTTTCCTTCTACCCGCCATTTCCATCAACAACATACCAAAGCTGTAAACATCGGCTTTGTAAGAGACACCTCCAATGTTTTTGTAGAATAACTCTGGAGCCATGTAACCCATTGTTCCTCTAGCTGCAGTCATTGTTACAATGCTATCATCCGTTGCATATAACTTTGCTAGGCCAAAATCTGAAATTTTCGGACTAAAAACTTCATCAAGAAGTATGTTGTGGGGCTTAATGTCAAAATGTAATATCTGCATGTCACAACCACTATGCAGATATTCAATTCCCCGTGCCACCTTAATTGAGATGTCGTACATAGTTTCATAACTCAAAGAGACAGCCCCTTGTTCCTCTTCATTTTCCCTTTCTTTTTCTTCTGCCCGAGGAAAAACGTACATCTCTAGAGATCCACTAGGACCATTAGGCATCATGAACTCATATATTAGAGGATGTAGAGCATGTTTTAAGCCCTCAAAGCAAAAGCCAAACAGGCAAACAACATTTTCGTGCATAATTTCATAACTCAAAGAGACAGCCCCTTGTTTGACTACATTTACTTTTTCTTCTGCCTCTGCTTGAGGGAAAATAAACTTCTCAAGGGATCCATTGGGCATGAACTCATAGATTAGAGCACGTTTTGAGCCCTCGAAGCAAAAGCCAATCAGACGAACCACGTTTACATGGTGTATCCTTCCTATAGTTGAAACTTCGCTGATAAATTCTTGACCAGTAGCTTTGGACTTGCCCATTATCTTGACGGCAACGAGAATGCCACTTCGAAGCTTTCCTTTGAATACGCTGCCATAGCCTCCTTCCCCCAATTTCTGTTTGAAGCCATTTGTCATCGTCTTGATATCCGAGTACGAATACCTAATGGGCATGAGGTTGTGTTGGCTTTTGAAGAACTCTTCGATGTTGTCATTTATTGATAAATGGCGTCTCCTCATCCCATTAATCACCAACGCTGACAGGAAAATAACTCCAAGTACAAATCTTGCTGCAAGTGCTTTTCCTGAATTCAGAATATTGGTCTGATCAATTAGCTAGGCATTATATACAAACTGAATTCAAAGATATACTACCTAGCATGTCCCCAAAGCAGTGGCCCAGTGATAAAACCAGGCCTCACCCTCGGTGAGCGTCAGGGTTCGATCCCTCTCCTCGCCTCAAGGCGTGGGACATCATAAAAAAAAAAAAAAAAAAAAAAGATATACTACCCAACATCAAATTGTGATTTTTTGAATAAGAATTTGATAATATCTAGCACTTCTCCTGTTGTCAATATTCGAAAAAGCAATTAGATCACCTAACATCTGTTACTTCATCTCTTTAATACTCCAATATTAATGGAACTTGAAGCCAGTGGAGTCAGATCAAAGACAATATCAAATTCCCATGGTACAACATATATATATATATATATATATATATATATATATATATATATATATATATATATGTGTGTGTGTGTGTGTGTAAAAAAAAAAAAGTTAATAAATTCAGTATTCAGGGGAAGTTTCAACATTTTATCTTACCAATTGGCTTAAGTATTTCCTCGATCCCTGACAAAGATAATATCAATCAGGCGAAAATGTTAAAACAGTTTCTGATAATTTAGTTTAAAGCATTATACGTAAAATCTGGAGAAAGAAAATGTAAGAAGAAGTACTCACACATCCACATGTCTCTTGCACCTACAATAAATGAAGCAATGCCATTGTAAGCAAATAGATGAGGAGTAAGAGTCATACAAATTGTAGAAAATTTTCAACCAACAAAATCATATACATTTAAAGTAAGATGCCATACATACATCGAAATGTTAGGTGTGGATAAATGCTGCATGAGTGGCCACAATCTCTGCAAGGGATGCTAAAGTACCAATCCAGCTCAATGCCATAGAGAATCGAATTCCAGATCTCCGAACAAGACGAGTCAGTACGCAGGTTCCGGTTAATTGTTGTAGGTGAACGAGATGATAACCAACTAACCACCTTGTTAATTTTGCACGATGACTCAATTAGCAATTCTGATTCTCCCACCACAAGGTAAGAGTAATTATATTTGGAAGTAGCACTACAAGTATTCTCCATTTCACAATGACATCTCATGTCCACGTATCGAGTAGAAATCATTGGATCTCTGCATTTGATATGTATTACTGGGATGCTATAGTAATAAGATGGGACGTTAAATATAGATGTATCTGCGAGCACGTTGGAGAATAGAGATAGTTGTCGAGAAGAACAGTAGTGGCGGTCGTCATGCTTATCTGGGACTAGTAAGCGTGAATCGACAACCCGAATTGTGTTGTTATCATAATTAATTGCCTCCACATAGTGGTAAGATTTTGAATCCGGATCCCCTGTGTATAATAACGTCCGACTGTTGTTGCATACGAGTTCGTAGCCGGGGTGGCCACAGTTGGGCGGATCGCCTCTCAGTCGGAAAGGATAGCTTATATTCCTGATATTGCCACAGGAGGAGGGAGTGCACGTTTCTGTTTGTTGGCAGCAGGTCACCTGAAATAACAAGGTCATTAGTCCTACCACCAAGTACATGGTGGAGCCACCTTCAATACACATCCCCATAATGCTCCCCTATAATCCTCCTCCGCTTTGTAAATTTCCTTAGCAAAACTGCCTTCAAAACACAAGCTTTTGGTAAAGTCGAGTCAAAGCCCTGTTTCTTCTTCTCTATCAGAGCTAAAAAGGATCAGTGGGAACAGGCCCCATGCCTCCTCCCACCAAAGGTACTGAAAACTGTTAAAGGTCCTGGTTAAGGAGGTTTGTCTTGTAACGACCAAATTAGTCAAAATGGCATTTGATTTGTGACAAAATAAGTTATTCATGAAAGTGACCCACCAGAACTATTTTTAGTCAATTGACTTATCAATACAATGGTGAAAAAGTCTCCTTGGTGGACAGACCAAGAAAAATGACTTCCTATTCAGCCTATCAGACACTCCCTCCGTCACAAAAACATTGTCTCATTTCTTCGAAAATGCAACAATTTTAGTCCAAGTTCAATAACATTTATTATCTTGAATATTATGGATTTCCAAATATAACACCGCCGCCACATAAAGAGAGTGAAAATGATAATAGATTTTGAGAAAATGGCCAAATTTCTCTCGTTGATACTAGTGTTAGTAGGAGCAGTGGGAGCTGAATGGGAGGAATGCCGGGAGGTGTTCTGCGGGAATTACCGGTATGAGCCAGAGTACCAGTATGAGCCACAGTTTAAGCTAATCAAGTTTCCATTCCGGTTAAAGAATCATCAGCCAGATCATTGTGGCCACCCTTCTTCTGCATTTGATATTTCTTGCAACGGCACCATACCCCTCCCCATCATGGATATCCAAATTGACTTGACGACAGAACTCTCAATCTTTACCAAGGCACTGATACACCACATCAACTACGAATCTCAGTTGATGATTGTAAGCACAATGAATGACCTGGAATATACTAACTCCAACTCATCCTCCTCCACTCCTTTCAAATTACTTGCAAACACCAACCAATTCACCTTATTCAGTTGTTCCAGATCGTATGCACTTGAATATGCTGAACTCTACTATCCCCTACCCTTTTGCTCAGCTGCCAAAATCATTGCCCGTCCTTCTCAACTCTACGTTCCTTTCATCCGGCGACATCCTGCTTCCTATGAACACGAGCTGTACACCACTTCATTTGAAATTTACCCATCAGAATTACGCTATATTTTCCAACTCACATGGTCTAAACCAAATTGTTCAAATTGTGAAGCCCAAGGAATGTACTGCAGATTCAAAAATCACTACAATAATCACAACACCACAGCTGCTACTGCTAACCAAGATGACATTACTGAATGTTTTGACATCCCAGCTGATCCTCCATCCCCACCTATTTCAACAGGTATATCGTTCCTCTTCTCCACCTTCTTCGTCATTATTTTTTTTTTTTCTATTACTGGTTCAAAATGTGTCCACAGCAAACTACTAGAATCTGACAGACCATCTGGAAACTTTTCAAATTTGTCCTATATTATTTCCGATTTGGAAAGTGCATACCAAAACCATTAGGATTTTAGAAGCATGATAAAGAATCAGTCTTGATCAATGGTTAATCTTTTACATTAATCCCCTTTCCACTCTAGTAATGCATTATTTCACGACTAGATGGTTAGATACACCCTTGTCCAAATATAGTTTTCCCAAGTATTTCTTGTAGATAGATTTTAAACCATTTCATTTATTTGTAAACCACTTGACCCTGTGAGGGCGATGATCGTACTCAATGTGTGAGTCGTGCGTTTCAATATTATGTATAAATCTGCACTAGCTAAGAGTCCTTCCTACTTATCTACAGGTATATCGTCCCCTGAACCAAACCGTGAATCAGATAAAATAGTTCTCACAGGTGAAGTTGCTTAACTGCCCTGTTTTTCTTTATACAAGGAACTCGCACTTTCTAACTTGGAATGCTATAACATCTATGCAGGCATAATTGGAGGTATGTTTCTGTATGTGCTCCTTATTGTGTCTGTCTATGGTGTCATGATCTCAAATAAAATGAAGAAAGAGGAACAAGTAAAGTTTGAGAAGTTTCTAGAGGACTACAGAACTCTCAAGCCAACAAGATACTCTTACTCAGACATCAAGAAAATTACAACTCAGTTTCAAGAAAGATTAGGCCAAGGAGGCTTCGGAACAGTTTTCAAAGGAAAGCTCTCGGTCTCAGATGATGTCATTGTGGCAGTGAAGGTCCTCAACGGTGATCCTAAAGGAAATGGGGACGACTTCATCAATGAAGTCCGTACAATAGGCCTAATCCATCATGTCAATGTGGTCCGCTTAGTTGGTTACTGTGCAGATGGTTCTCATCGAGCTCTCGTTTACGAGTTTCTACCCAACGGTTCCCTAGAAAAGTATGTTCTTTCGGAAAAAAATCACCATAATAACCGTTTCCTTGGGTGGAACAAGATGAAGGATATTGCTGTGGGCATAGCCAAAGGTATTGAGTACCTTCACCAAGGGTGTGCCCAAAGAATCCTTCATTTTGACATTAAGCCTAATAACATATTGCTGGACCAAAATTTCAACCCAAAGATTGCTGATTTTGGGTTGGCAAAATTGTGTTCCAAGGAAAAAAGCGTTGTTACTATGACTGCAGGAAGGGGCACGATAGGCTACGTTGCACCTGAAGTATTTTCTAGGAACTTTGGGAAAGCGTCGTCTAAATCAGATGTTTATAGCTTTGGGATGTTGTTGCTTGAAATGGTTGGTGGAAAGAACCAGAATAATTGGAGGGAAGATGAGAATGCAAGTGAAGTGTATTTTCTGGAGTGGATTTACACGAGGTTGGATCAAGGGGGAGAGATTGGGATCCAAATTGAAGAAGACGGGGATCCAGACGTAGCCAAGAGACTGACTATTGTGGGGCTTTGGTGTATAAGGTGGCACCCGATTGACAGGCCTTCAATGAAAGTTGTGATTCAGATGTTAGAAGGGGATGTGATTCCGACCATGCCACCAAATCCTTTTGCCACCACCACAGAGATGAACACTGGCATGACCTCACACACAAGAGGATTTAGTGAGCTCGATGTCATTTCTGAGTCAGATGATGAATCTGTTCTATGGCATTAACAATGTATCATTAATATTATGTTTGAGTTTGTTTTGATGCATTAGAAGTTTTGGGTTTATTGTAAGACTTTCCTTGTATAAATAAATAAACAAATAAGTAAAGATATTGTTATGGGCATTTTCAGCATGTTGACATCTTCAGACGTCTCTGCAGGTTGACATCTTAACCGACTGTAAGTATTGCATAGTATTTACTGTTTTTACTTAATTATTTATGTTTATATTTACAGTGAATAAAATGAGATAATCTCGGAGGCATTATAATCAGCACGCAAGATATTTCCATCAAAGTTAAGGAGACCTAGTCAAGAGACGTTGGAAGGATAAGAGATAGACCGAGATTTTAGGACTAGTTTGTTATCTTATTGAGAAATCTATTTATTCTTGGAGACATGGGGAAAAAAACACGCACACTGATCACACTCTCATTGTAATCTCCATAGCTCTCAATCATCTTGTAACCGAACAATACTTAGTGAATTTGTTGGTAAGGAATGTGACCTAACCTCCCGATGTTTTATGCTGGCGAGATCATTTGGCTTTACAGAGGGAAATATTAATTTGGAGAAAATTAAAGCCCACTGAAATTACCCGGATCCGAGAAGGCCTCGCGGCCCCGGCATCTGGCATCTTTCGCGTTGGAGGTGTCTCGCCGTTTTGCTTTCGCGTTTGTAGAGTCGCCACGCCGTTTTTATTAAGCCCAAAACATTGAAAAAGGGCATCAGTTTAAAGATAAATTTTAAACTGTTTTTGTGTGATGAGATTTTGAGTTCGGAGGTCAGATGACTCCTCGGGAAGAGAATATTAGAATATTAGAGCTCACCCGAGTCGCCTCGTAAAACGAGTCTTTCTGATACCCCTAATATCCTTTAAAAAGTTGTGTGTGTGTGTGTGCTTTTAAAAATGCACGCCGTATCGGATGTCTACATTGTATTGAAATGTATTGAAATAGAATAGGAAGGAAGCCTTACCAATGTTGGTTCGTGTCCTGCCTTCCGCAGGGGAATAGTGTTTGAGGCTCCTGAGTAGCGTGCTCCTGGATTGCTTCGTGAGATGCCTGCTGTCCGCGACAGAGTTTGGGCGTGAGTTGAGGTCAGGCCGCTGTCGGGCAGGTTCTGGGCGTGCGTGGGGATCGTCGGGATCCCTGGGCAGAGGTTCGGCGTGCGCTGAATCGCCGCTGGATTCGTGGCGAGGTTCGGCAAGGCTTGGGATCGCCTGGCCGACTCTGAAAGAGCGACACCGCTGGAAAGACTGTGCAAGGCCTCTGAGTACCACGAGGGCCTCGAGTACCCTCGAGAAAGGCCTCAAGGGCCATGAGCGTCTCGGGAGCGCTCGGAGAGAGGCTTTCCTGAGCACCTCGAGTGGGCTCCTAAGGCCTCAAGGATCCGGCGGGCCTGGAATGCCTCGAAAGGTCTTGAAGGGGGAGCCGAAGGCTTGTGGAGGAAGAGAGAAGTGGGAGGTCCGTGCAAAAATGAGGAGGGGGAGCCCTCTATTTATAAGTAAAAATTTCTGGAGTTGAGCAGCAGGTCCGTACGGACCTCTTGGGTTATCCGTAATTTTGGATTTCCTCGATTGGAGGAATCCGCAATGATGGAGAATATTTGGGAATGATGATGTTCCTCGAGCAATAAGGTCCGTACGGACCATCTCGCATGCAAAGAGGTCCGTGACGGACCAACTCGCACGGAAGTCATCATTTCTCCTGGATTTGAGGGAATATTGTGGACTTTAAGGGGATTTAGTAATCATTGAAACAAAGAGGTCCGTACGGACCTTAATTGCTTTTCTCGATTTCCCGAAAATTCCCAAAAGGTCCTTGTCCCTTTATCCTGCAAAGGCTCCTCCCGGTTCGTCGGGGGCTCGAGAGGGTTTTGAGAGGTTTTTGAGCGAGAGAGGTCTCCGAGACTCGCGCGATGAGTCTCGCGGTGTTTCCGCAGAGCCAGTGGAGCGATCCAGAGGATTGGGGTACTTACAGTAAGCCCCGACGACGCCACTTATGAAAGAAGTGGGCCGCCGAGCAAGATAAGTGTGGTCCTAACTGGATCGCGCGTCGGGATATGGCGAAATGAGGTCGTGCGAGACGCGCGGCGCCCTTTCGGGCGACCGCTAGTCAATAGCCGGGACCCCGCGATGTGATTCCTACGTATCCTCAAGGGAATCAAGCCTCGTCGTAGTCGTAGTTCTGGGGCGCGGGGCTGAAAGTAGCTGTTTCGCAATGCGGGCGCGGCGGGATGCCCCGAAGTGTCGGCACACGCCGAGGTCAGCGCAGCGGTGACGCCGCGGGCGCCGCGGGTGACCGTATATGCCGATAAGTGACGCTGGCGTTCAGCCTGCGATCACCAGATAAGCTGGTGAGCAAGTGACGCCAAAGGCGGCGTGCCCCTCGCGACCGTAGAGCAAGCCGCCGATAAAGACGCGCGGCGTCCCCTGGGCGATCCGTAGTAATAAAGCCGCGATAAGTGACGCGCTTAAGCATATTCCGAGCCTTGAGACTGTACCCCATAGATGCGGTGAAGACGGATAGCGGCGTCCCGGGGCGACCGTATCAAATGGGTGATAAGTGACGCTGCTGGGCGCCCCGAGAGCCGACCGTGATAATAGCCTGTGTGATAAGCGGACGCGCGGCGTCCGGCGACCGTATAAGTCGTGTGATAAGCGACGCCGCAAGGCGCTCCCCGGGTGCAAAGCACCGTATAAATGCGATGATAAGGACGTGGGCAGCGCTGGCCCCCGCGACCGTATAGGCCTGATAAGTGACGCGGATCGTGGCAGCCCGGGGCGACCGCACAAGGAGGCGATAAGCTGACGCGCGGCGCTCCCGGGCGATCAGATAGCGTGCGATAAAGGACGCAAGGCGGGCGCTCGAGCTGACCGTATAAAGCCGATGGTGATAAGACGTGCGGCGCCCCGCGACCGTGATAGCTGGGTGATAAGGTGACGCGGCGGCGCCCCGGGCGACCGTATGGCGGTGATAAGTGACGCGCGCGGCGTCGGGCGACTGTGATAAATAAGCCGGCGATAAGTGGACGCGCGGCGCGCCGGCGACCGTAATAAAGTCGGCGATAAAGTGACGCGCGCGCGGCGTCCGGCGCACCAGATAGGTCGGCGATAAAGTGACGCGCTGGCCAAGTCCCGCGACCGTGATGTCTCAAAGTGAAGCGACGCGCGGCGTCCTCGGAGGCATGACCGCATAAATAGCGACAAGGACGCGCGGCGTCCCCTGGGCGACCGTATAAGTCCGGTGATAAAGTGACGCGCGTGCTAAGTCCGGCGATCAGATAGCCTGTGGGATAAGTGACGGCGTGCCCTGCAAGGGACTCGCATAAAGTCGCGATAAGGACGCGCGGCCAAGGCCCTGGGCATCAGATAGTCGCTGGAGAAGGATTAAGGCCCGGCGACTCGTGATAAATGTCGGTGATAAGGACGCGCGCGGCGTCCCGGCGACCGTGATAAAGTCGCGTGATAAGGCGACGCGCGGCGCTCCCGGCCACCGCATGTCCTGCGCGATAAGTGACGCCAGGCGGCGTCTCCTCCGCGACCGCATACCTGGGAGGGGCCTGAACCCAGCCAGGACGTGGGCCTGCCGGAGGCTGACCGTCGATTTAGTCTGGTGAAAGGCGAATCCTAAAGCGGGATGACCTGGGCCAGATCAGCCTAAGTTGACGACCTAAGTCAGATTTAGTCGCCTGGTTCAGAGTACGAACCTAAGTCGGGGACCTAGCCTTCAGAGCATTTACGACCTAAGTCTGGGACCTAGTTCAGAGTACGACCTAAGTCGGGAGCCTAGGGCCTCGCAGTACTGACCTAAGTCGGGACCTAGTGGGCAGTACACCTAAGTCTGGGACCTAGTTCGGCAGTACGACCTAAGTCAGCCGACGGCTCGGCTTACTTGACCGGCCTACGTGCTGATTTCCCCATCTCGCGCTTCTCGAGGCGCTCTCGTGCCTCGGGACTCGTACTGGAGTGCGTCGGGGCTCCTTCGCGCGTCATTCTCACGGCCATCGAGCGGGCAAGGACGACGGTCTGGCGGCTGGGATACGCAAGCTCGCATGACTCCCTCGACTCACGGTCAGGCGAGCCCTGGGCTTACTTGCCGCCATGCACGCGCGTCGCGCCATACGTCATTGGTTTAGCGTAAGTTCGGCTACGTCCCGATCGCCACGCGCTTGAATGGCTTGGGGACGCAGACCTCAGAGGGCCCTTTCCTCAGTTGGGAAGATGACTCCTGACTCTTCAGGGCCGCCGAAGCCGAGCCGAAATGGCTGCTGGAGCGTCGGAGGCGTCTCTCAGGCTTCGATATTCGTACCGAGGCGCTGGATGCTCTGGGCTCCTTCAATCGGCTGCCAGCCGGCCGACGCTGGGTCAATTGCCGCTGGAGCGGGCGAGGCAGATCGGCTTCTACGCTTCACGGGCCGAAGTAACATTTGCTGGATTCGCTGGTGCTCGGGCGCAGGTCCTGGCTTTACGCTGACGCGCCGCGGTATCGATGGCCTGCATTGTTGGCGAGGTCCTGGCCGGACCTTCTACGCTGACGGCCAAGGGTTGAATTTGCCGGTTGGCTGGCGAGGTCCGCTCTTACGCTGATCGGACGCGGCCGATATGAATTGCCAGCTGAAGCTGGCGCAGGTCCCGCCTTACTACGCTGACGACGCTGCCGATTTGCTCGGTCGGGATTCATTGCCGGGCGAGGTCCTGCCTTGACGCTGACGGCCGGGGGTCGATTCGGCTGTCAAGGGCGACGAGGGTCCGCCTTACGGCTGACAATGGGTGCGTCTTGATTTCGCTGCCAAGGGCTGAGGTCCGGTGGCTTTACGCTGACGGCACGCTGTCGATCGAGCCTGGCCGCTGAGTTTCGCGAGGTCCTGGCTTTACGCTGACGGCCGGCGGTTGATTGCTGCCGCTGGAAGGGCGAGGTCCTGGTCTTTTACGCTGACGCACGCTGGTTGATTTGCCGTCGTCGGCTAGGGCGAGGTCCGGTCTCTACGCCGACGGCCGGGGATCAATTTGACCAAGTGGTTAGGGGACCATTCTGCACTTCGGATTTGGCGTTTGAAAAGGCCTTAGTGACAGTATCAGGGCAAAGATTATAAGTAAGCGTGAAGAGTAATTTGGCTCACACCCTTGCAAAGAGGGTCCGTACTGGACTCAACCTTGGCCGCAAAGAGGTCCGTACGACCACCTTGGTTTTTTACAGCCCTGTGTTTGACTGTGCTTTAAATACCGAGGCCCTTCCCCATTCCTTCTTCCTCATTTTTCCAAGGCCATGCAACCAAAGCAGTAGCTTAGAGAGAAAAATTCCTCCATTGTTAATCAAAAATTTTTGAGCCAATTTCTTTGCCACACCGGAAGTGATCTCGAAGGAGTCGTCGTCACAACGTTAGCCGTAGCCGGGCTGAGCAATGATGGAGCTTCAAAGGAATTTCTGACTTCGTTTGTTCCATCTTTCGAAGAACCCTGATGTTTTCAGTGATCCCGAATCCGGAGGTGCATAATCGTCGCTCCACGAACAGTCTGGGGAGGTAAGAAATCTGCTCCGCTTTTGATTCCCTCGTCGAATTTTTGAATGCTAGAACTAGGTTTTAGTTTTTCGCATTTTTGAATTTTTTGTTATTATTTTATGCCTTTTGTGAAATTCTTGATGAATTGTTGAAAATGGACATGTAAAAATTGTGGGTATGTGTATTTTGTGCGTAGAATGTGTAGATTAGCTCTTATTTGTGAAAATAAAGTGCCTATCTATTAATTGCATGCTTGGGTGTTTTGTACCGTATGCTATTTATGTATGTAGATTATGAGAAAAATTATCGTGTAGTGATAATTTTTGTGAAAAATGTGACATGTGCCGTGGTTTTGTGACGGGTTATATGTGAAAGTGTGTGCCGTGGTTGGGACGGATTTTCTTTGAGAATGTGCTATATAGTGTGTGCCGTGTTTTTGGGTGACGGACTTTGTGGGGAAAATATATGTGCCGTGTTGGGACGGATTTTCTTTGAAAATGTGTCGTGTAGGGTTTAATCCCCCTTTTTTTCTTTTGAGAAAGATGTGTACAGCTGTGCCGTGTTTTGTGACTGATCGCATGGGAAAAATTATATGCATGATATATGTGAAAATTATGTGCATTATGCATTGTGTGCCGTGTTTTGTGACGGGTTACATGGAAAAATTATATGTATAATGTATGTGAAAATTATGTGCAATATGTGCCGTGTTTCTCAGGACGGGTTATATGTGCCTTTATATTAAGTAATCGTGATTGACGTACCTTTGCCGTGTTTACCGCAGGATGCGGGGCTTATGGCCGAAGGCCAAGAGGATGAAGACTGGGATCGCTCGAGGCCGTTGTGGAGCTATGGCAATGATGCCCGATATTTCCGTGGGCGGTAGGCCGAGTCCTGAGGCCGGTTTATGCTTCGGCCTAGGTGTGTTCGCTGAGAACCCGGGCCGGAGCTGTTCGACACGAGGAAGAACAAGAGTGTCTTCCCGGGCCTTTCCGAGTATCGGGATACCACCCACACCTTCCACCCGAGCCGGGCGAGGTGACAAAGTGACGCCCACCGATTTTGCCGCGATCACCGGCTCTCCTTCAAAGGAGAGCCTCGCGAGGTGGAGAGACATGATCTCCGATGACGTGCCGACCGAGCCGCCGGGCTTGGAGCCTCGTCCTCGCAGGGCTCGGGGATGCCGTACAGCGACGTGGAGATGAGGATCACGGCGCAAGATTGGGGCCTACATCCGGGTACCGGCCAGTGACAATGGAGCAAGCTTGGCGCGCTCCTTCTTGTGGTATGCACCGTCCGAGACTTTGTTCTCGAACCACGCGACCGCAGCTCCCTTCGCTCTTGTTGGAGAGCTTCGACCGATCTCGGATAGGGTCTCGCGACATTGCTTGGGGCGAGGCAGCTTGGTCCGAGCTCTACTTCTCCTTGGACCGGTTTAGCTGGGGTGGCGCAGCTGGCCCGCTTTGACTTTGCTGAGGTAATGAAGTTTATTGGCCGTTTTTTGATTTAGCAACTTGTCTTTTCTCCGTTGTCTTTTGACCGAGCCTTCTCTCGTTTTTGTCACGTGTGGTTTTATGAGGTTTTCCAAAGGCTTCCCGTGGGATAGGGATCCTGGGCCGTTGCCGCTGCACCCGCTATGCCGGGATGGGCTCGTGACTACGAGGAAGAGGAGGACCAAATGGGGAAGCTCACCATCGCCACTAGGGATGCAGAGCGCTCGGGAGCGGGATAGCCGCGAGGGGTTCGTCTTGCTCCCGTGGGCTCCTGTATGAGGGAGATGAGTTCGAGGGGCTCCCGAGGCGACGCGCGGCGAAGATGCCGCGAGGCTCGACTTGTGACGCCATGTACCCTGGGAGCGAGTCTTTCCGGCGCAAAGATGGCCCCGGTGTGCTTCCCGTGGCTCCGAGGGACCCTCCCTTTGGGATGCTTGACTCCCGGGACATGGATGTGCTTGACTTCGAGAGGTACCTCGGCGGTGTCTCTGCCGAGGAGTTCATTTTATACGGAGAGGAGTACTGGGCCTTCGTGGAGGAGGAAGCCGAGGACGCCTGTGTGGCCGGGCGCGGAGAGAGGCCGGCCCGCAGCTCCCCTGCAGGTTCCGATGCCGGACCGGATTTCACGTACGTCCGCGGGACGGATCGAGGAGGAGGGTGTCTCAGACTGCTCCGAAAGTGTGCCCCGCCGTATACCGAGCGGATCCCGATAGACGCGAGCGTGCCGACTCTTTTCCATCTTGGCATCTTTTTCGTATTTTTCTTTTTCTTTTTTGTTGTTGAGTATAACCGCATTTGATGAGCGTTTCTTTGGCTTCTTGTTGGTGCAGTCCCGGGAGAGCCTACGATATGCCGACTCGCCGCTACGTGGCGACGCGCTCCTTCGCTAAGAAGATGGCGTCGAAGGTGTCCTCGTCGGGTTCGCGTCGTGTGCCGCGCACGAGCCTATGCCTTCGAGGCATTCTCGTGGACGTTCCTCCGCCTAGAGCCGAGCCTGAGCCGCAGCCAGAGGGGCCTTTGAGGGGGCGGCATAGCAATGGATGCCGGATCGTCTTCGGGAGCCGCAGGCCTTCGAGGAGCAGCCTCTTTTATCGGGCTTCATGCCTCCGCACGGCGCACGTGGCGAGGGTTCCTCGTAGCCTTCTTTCTTTGATCCTTTCGCCGGATTTGATCCTTCCGAGTACTTCTCGTGGGAGCCTCGTGCGGGTGCCTCAGTATTCCGACGATGAGGATGTGATCGGGCGAGTTCGCCGGGATGCCCGACTTTTCTTCGGAGGATCTTGGCGAGGATGATGATGACGAGGATCTCCGAGTAGTATTCATTTGCTTTCCCTCTTTTCATATCCCTCTCTTTTTTTTTTTTTTTGTTTAGCAAATGACATTTTGGTACTGTAATAAAACACATGTATTTGCATGGCAAACAAAGATTTTATTTTAAGATGTAATGTCATTTATTTTTGTGATTCCCTGGAATTGTCCTAGAAATTGTTGCTTATTATTATTTTTTATTTTTGTACATGCCACGTGAGCCGAGAGTGTGTTTGTGGGTAGTGTTTGTTTGCCGGAAATGGCTTTGGCCGTTGTTTGGGGCGTTTGGAGCAAGGTTTTGCCGAGGACAAAGTGGTTTTTGTACCGTTTTCCTCGGGGAAATGGGTTCTGTTTGCAAGGAGGTCCGTACGGACATACTTAGCATTTGCAAAGAGGTCCGTACGGACCAACCTCCTTGCTTTTTGGGAAGGACATAAATGCTTTCCAAAGGCTCGGTTCTTCCTCATTTCCCATTTGCACCCATTTTCGAGCTTTCTTCCCCATTTTCTCTAGGAACCTCCATTTTTGCCATGGATTCTTCGTACGTCCCTAGAATTTTGCCGAGGCTTTCGCAGAGAGTGCAAGCACACTTCCTTGAGCAGCTTGAAAACGTGGATGCGGCGCCGTATGAGGCATCGTAGACGGGCTTTCGAGGTAAGGTTTCGTCTTTGCTCGGCTTGGTCTTTTAAGGAGTTGGTTCCCGATTGGGATTTGCATGCGGCCGCCGCGGTTCGGGATGTTAGGAGGCACGTGTAATCTGTTTCTCCTACAATGAAATGGTGCCCACTTTTGAGGATTTTCGGGCTTTGATTGGAGGGACCTGGAGGCGGAGGCCATCTCGCTTCCTTTCGTTGGTGGTGTCAAGGTGAGCGTGAAGCTTGCAGACTTTCTTCGTACTTCGTTGGAAGAAGCAGTGGCATGATCCTTGATTCGGGTCATATCGACATTTCCGAGCCGCCGGAGCGGTTCATGGTTGATGATGAGAGTGACGTCTCTTGGGATGTATTTGCCTTGCGCGTGATGGCGACGCTTTTTCCGGTCGCCTCCTTGGCATTTGTGATGGCGCTTTGCTAGATGCGGTAGGGCACCGCAGAGCCGGGAGAGGATATTGTCCCGTTGGGTGCCGGGGGAGACTCTTCATGGTATCGACCGTCCGGCGACCGGGGATCGTTTTATGAGAGGGGGAAGCCCCGCTTGCCACCTTGTGGCCGCGAGAGAGACTTCGTGCCACGCCCGAGGCTCCGACGCCGTTTAGCCCGTGGTCATTTGCTTCGCCGACCTCTTGTGGCCGGGATATGGACTCACCCGCCTCGGGAGAGATGGATGGCAATGTGCCTTGGTACGCATCGATCCGCCGGGTGGGTTCCGCACCGGAGGATCGAGACCAGGAGGATCTCGCAGTGAAGGGTCCTACGTTGTCGAGTTCCTGTGCTTTGTCTCGGTCCTCCTTCTATATTCCGTCGCTTGTTTCCTGCAGCTTGGGATGAAGCAGAGCCTTTGTTGGCCGGGATGACCTTGCTATCGCGTGAGGTAGTTCCTCTTGTATGGCGCCTGTTCCAGTGCCTTCTCGTATTGTCTCGAGGGTATGGAAGTATTCCGCTTTCCCTCCCCGCGGTACTCCTTAGCACGTCTGGGAGCGTTGTATTGACGACTCAAGATCCGGCCCGGGTATGAGCAACAGGTCAAGGGCACCCAAGTGGTCTCTGGGAGAGCAGGCGTGAGCGACTGGGACCCGCTTGTCCGTAGCAGCTATTGCCTTAGGAGTGCCGAAGCCTCGGTCCGACCCTTTCGATGTGACGGGAGACACTTTTGTTTGGACTACGAGACTAGAGTTGACCGACCGACAGGGAGAGGTCCTCTTTACGCACTCGCAGGAGGAGATCCGAGCCGAAGCACCTGCGAATGAAGCCCCGAGAGCTACCGGATTATTTGACCACTACGGGAGGACCCCGCATCTCGGACCGAGAGACGCAGAGTTGGGTTCACGTGAGCGAAAGAAGACTCGCCGGGACGAGGGAAGAAAGGAAAGAATGGCGAGGGACAAGCGCAGATGGCGCGGAATGACCTCCTAAGTATCCATTCATTGCATTGCAAACACATTATTAGTTAAATGTATTAAGCCGTCTTTTAGCATGTTGTGAACTTGAGAGTAGACCGTGGCTTGAACTCATCAAGAAATGTTGTAACCGTTAGTGATTTGTGATTTACTTTTAAAGCTTGCCGAGACGCAAGATCTCTTGTTTGCCTTTTGCTTCGCTGCGCACTTTGTTTGGCCCATCTTTGACTTTTCTGTTGCATCCGCGGATCGGGCGCTCCTGCCCCGACGGCAATCCCTTTGCTGAGGCTTTGTGCTTGGCCGAGAGGTTGAATGCTCCTCGACAAGTCGTTTTGACTTGGTCTTTTCGTAGATTCCTTGCCTCTGGCTGGCGTCGGGCTCTGACCTCAATTTCGCAGCCTTCGCTGAGCTTCTTTTGTTTTTTTTTTTTGTGAGCCCGCTTCGAGCTCTTTTTTTTTTTTTTTTTTGTGAGCCCTTGCTCGAGCTCTTTTTTTTTTTTTTTTTTTTTTTTTTTTTTGAAGCGCGTGAGGGCGAAGACAAGCCCCCGGCTTGGAAGTAGACACGAGTCACTGCTTTGATGCCGAGCGAAACTGATGTCCTTTCGATGTTGCCGCCGTCGCTTGACTTGGTCAAGGTGACCGCCGGGGCGTGTTCTTGAAAAGTGCGGAGCTTCGATGGAGGTCTCTGATTGAGCATTCAAACTTTTGACTTTTTTGTGTATTTTTAGACCTGGACCAATTAAGGTTGCCTACGTTCCTCCTGACTAGAGGGCTCAGTCTCGCGTAGTTCGACACTACATGGAGTGCCAAGAGATGCACGCTTGTTCTTCTTCAGCGAAGTATCTCGCGAAGTTTGCTTCCGTTGACCGGATTCATGAAGGGATTGCCGCTAGGTCCGTTAGCTTCATGGCGCCTCCGTGAGAAGATCTTTCAACCACGAAAGGGCCGATCCATGTGGGTTCCCATTTTCCCACTGGTTGGTTCGAGTGGGAGGCTTTTCTTTCGAGTACAAGGTCACCTTCCCCGATGTCTCTGGATTTCGACTTTCTTTGTCGAAAGCCTCTAGCCATCCCGCTGATAGGCTCGGACGTGTTCCATGGCCTTTAGTCGTCAGCTCGTCTAGCGTGAGCCAATTCGTCATGTCGGCTTGAGCCATCTCGACTTCGTTGATGTCATTTTCCAAAGAAAGACTCTGGAGTGAGGGAATTTCTAGCTCGACGGGAAGGATCGCTTCCATCCCGTACGTCGTGGGCAAATGGGGTTTCTCCCGTGGCCGTTTCCGACCGGATGTGCGGTAGCCCCAAAGTGCAAGGTGCGCCTTTCTCGCCAATCTCGTCCCTCGGTGGTCATTTTTCGGATGATCCGTTCGAGGGTTTTGTTTGCCGCTTTCCACGGCGCCGTTTGTTTGTGGCCGGTAGGGAGAAGATTTCAGGCGCGTGATCTTGAATTCAGCCAGCCAGCCGTCGAATTCTCCTTCGAAGTGTGAGCCGTCGTCCTGATATGACCTCATTTGGGATGCCGTACGGCATATGATGTTTTCCTTGAGGAAATGTGCGACCTTCTTGGAGGCGAGTACCTCAGACTCGCTTCGACCCATTCGGTGAAGTAGTCGATGGCTACTAAGATGAACTCGTGACCGTTGCCGCCGGGCGTGAGCGATTTTCCCGATGACGTCAATTCCCCAAGTGGCAAAGCGGCCAAGGTGTAGTCATGCAAAGAGAGATCGTGGGGCGCTAGATGATTGAGGTTGGAGAACCGTTGGCACTTTGTCGCAGCCTTTCGGACAAAGCTGGATGCACCGCTTCCACGGAGATCCAAGAGTAGCCCATCCTCGAGAATGATTTGCATCGTGGCTCGGCATTCATGTGGGGACCGCAAGCCCCATTGTGGACTTCGTTCCTATGAACTTGTCTCTGCTTCTTCTTGGCCGACGCAGCGTAGGGAGTGGCCCATGGTAGCGTTTCTTGTATAACATGTCCCCGAGGATGACGAAGTGAGAGGCAAGCGCGTTTAGTGGCCATGATGCTCTTGGTTTTGACCCCTTCGTGTTGACCTTCCTTGTTCATGAAGGCAGCTTTCCGCTCTTGAGGTATTGGAAGATCCGGCTTCAGTGCCGGAAATGGCGTCTGACTTGCGTCTTTCGCTCTTCAAAGAATCTTGCAGAATCATTGTGATTAAAACCTTCTCTGCACTGGGCCCGGTTTTTCTCTCGTTTGACAACATGCTTAAATGTTTGCTTGATGCATTTATTTAATTAATGTGTTTGCCTTTTGTATAGATGAATTTAACCTGTTTTGATTAGTTAATGTCATCATTTGTTAAAGATGCAATGAAATGGTTTTTTAGGAAGGTCTGACCTTTATTGAAAGCGTGAAAGGCCGTACATTGTTGATCAAAGATTCACAATCGTCTGGGCGTAAAGCCGTCAAAAGACACAAAAGATGTGAATACACGTACAACAAGACTCGAAGCTAGACTATAGGCGACGAGGGATTGGACCAGCTTCATTACTTGATGGCCGTAGCTCTAGAGGAGTGGCGCCGGGTTTAGGTGGCCAATCTTCCTCGTACGAGTCCCGGAAAGTAGCTTGCACGCGGTTCGATTTCAAACCAGTATCGCGGAGGTTTTTGGCCGCTCCCGATGATGTCCCTCCATTAGTGTTGCCACCAAATTCCTCGGGGTTTTTGATGATAGAAGTCGCCGAGGGCTACTTCTAGTGAGGGCGAAGCATTCGCCGATTCGGAGTGGATTTTTGCCGATGTTGATCACTTTCATAGAATCCGCTTCTTTATCCGGGATCTTTGCTTGGACGACATTTACAATGTCCGATTCGAGCGGACATGCTTATATCTCCTTCCCCGATTAAGCCTCGAGGAGGTTGCGCCACCGTTTCGTCTGTGCCTGACACCTAATGTTGAATTGAACTAAGCCGTGATGGCCGTCCCCGTAAGATCCGAGAGTGTCGGCCGTAGTAGGGTTGTCTTGCACGGGGGATCGGTGATGAGCCAGCTTTGCAAGAGGGTTTTCGGCGAAGTAAGGGTCTACTCCTCGATCAATCTCCATTAGGGCATCCATCTCTTGATCCTCTCTCAAGCATTCTTCACCGCATATATCGTAGTTGTCATCCCGACCTACGAAGTTCTTCAATTTCCACTGTACCGCGGCTTAGAGCGCGGATGTAAGGATCCACTTCGTAGCTGGACAGGTAGGAGAACTCATCTCGGGGAAGAGTATTCGGTCATGCTCTGACCTTCTTCCGGGTCATAGCTTGCCGGCCAAGCACTTGCCATCGCGACCGCTTCCGCGGATCACTTCGATCGCTCCATCGGGCATTGATGAATTTCACGCACGGTGAAGAGTAGATGATATCGTTTTCATCCGGGATGATCCAAGGCCGTCCCAACAAAGCAGTAGAAGGGTTGGTTTGATTTCCACGACTTGGAACTCTACCGACTCTAGCTTGTACGTCGAATTGGATCCTCAAGTTGATGACTCCTACGATTGGTCGTGGCAAAGAGAGTCGTAGCTCCTGGATTACCCGAGGTGAAGGCCTTATCGCAGAACGGTCGATGCGGAGTCGCTTTCAATGTGCTTAAAGCGATGATGCTGATCGCGGAGCCGTTATCAATCAAGACGTCGGGAGGAAGAACATCTCTATCTTTATGAGGATGAGGAGGGCTTCGTTGTGCCGATTCTCACATATTGGCAAGTCATCGTCTGTGAAGGCTAAACCGCTTCCCGTGCTACCGGGCTGGACTCCGCCCGTCTCGGGGAACGTTCGATCCAACCATTTGTATGCCTCTGGGCCGGGGCAAAGATCGTAGGGAGACAGTGGCCTCGGGCGTTCTTTGTCGGAATTCCCTTGGCCACGAGACCTTTGACTCTTGTTTCACGCTCTCTACCATAGCGAGACAAAGATGTGCCACGCCGACTGGCCTCTAAATTGCAGAGTCCGCTTCTCGCTCGGGGGTTTCGTCCAATGGCTATCGAGTTTACCCCCTGCTGCTCGGGGAATGGATTTCCAATGGTATCGGGACCACGGGGCGTTCCAATTTTCCCCTCCTCAATGAGCCCCCGAATCACCCGCTTGAGTACGGCTAAGCAATTGTTTATGGTGTGGCGCGGGGTAGTTACGGAAGGCGCAGCTTTCGCTCATATCCATGTTGGGCCTGAGGGTCTTCTGTTGGAAATTCTCGAGTGGTTTGAGAAGATTTCGCTTCACCAAAGCTTCAAATACTTGACCCAAGCGGCATTTCCAGGTTATCAAAATGCCGGAACCGTGGGAAGCGAGGGGGTTGCTATTCTTTGGGGCCGCCTCGATCGCGGTTTACTCTGAGCTCCGTTCAATGTAGTGCACTCGTTCCGGCCGCTTCCTTTCCTTTTCGGTCAGCGTGAGTTGAAGCTGCTGTGTTTGTTTGATAGCTGTAAGACGAGGCAGGGGGTTGCCGTTGCTCAAGACTCGTGAGTCTTTTTCAAACTTTGTCCCGGCGTTGACCATGGCACTGAGATCCTGGATAGAAATGGTGGCCGATCAAAGTCCTCAAAGATGGTTTGAGGCGTGAATGGAAGATGTCCATCTCGCTCTTCTTTGGAAAGTGGATCCATTATCTCGCTTTAGCTTCCAGCCCATCTTTGTAGAATTCGCCCACCGGTTCGTCATCCTTTGTTCTAAGTGGCTTGCAGTGTCATGGCGGTTTGTTTCCCATTCAAGATTGGGCGCGGTACTTCTCCAGAAGATTTCACCGATCTCGATCCCACGTGAGCGGTTTTCCGCCTTCACATTTGAGGAACCACCTTAGTGCCGTGGATTTGAGGGAACGCCGAAAATGATCTCGCCATCTCGCTGGTGGTTGCCCTTCGCTCTCATACCCGTGACGAGGTGTCGATGTGGGTTTTTGGGCATTCTCGTCTCACAAACTTTTCCATTTCCGGCATCCCGAACTGGGAGGAGAGGGACCACTTTGTTCGGACGCAGAGGCGTGAGGGAGTCCTTCCGAGAACTAGCTAGCTTGCCTCGCATGTCTTTCATCTGTTCGATCAACCAAGCCATGCGAGGGTCACTGCTCGAGGCGGGTTACCATTTTCTGTGGACGGACAATCGAAGACGGAGGTGGATTGGCCGATGGGATCGCCATTCGGGAGTCTTGGGGAGGTAGTCGAGCGTATACCAACCCATACCCCGGGGTGTTGAAGTTGAGGGCGTGATTGCCAGGTCCGCTAAGGGCTGTCAGGTTTCGGGAACTCGGGGAAACGATTCGTTAGCCCCAATCGCGTGCTGAAGTGCGGCAAACTCGGAGATGTCGGGATATCCGCTCGGGATGCCCGTCCCCGGTAAGAATGGGGACTTTTGATTGGTGGTTGCGAGGCTCGTATAGAGGCAAAGGATTGAATCCCGGGGATACCGAGATGCATTGGGATCTCGCGAGCAGCACGTATGTGCCGTTGGTACCGAGCTTGACGTGCAGAGCCGGAACCGACCGATCTCGAGGCGGGCATGCCTGAGCCGCTGACCGACGCCCGAGGGGGAGCTTTGAGCGAGAGCCGCTGCGTTGCCGGGATCTCGTAGCTTGGCGGAGGCGGGACTCCGCCGATAGCTTTCGAGAAACCTGGGAGCTCAAGATGGTTCGTCTTCTATGAGAACAAAGGTTCCATCAGCCGGGAACCGCAATCGTTCTCGAAGACGCAAGGTGTCGACGATCCAGCTTGTCGTTCTTCTTGGCGCTTCTGACGGCTTCAAGGCTCGCGGCACTTCCTCCATTGTCCTGGAGATTCCTTAGTGGCGGGGTTCCGCTTTCCCTCACCGTTATCTCGCTGATCCCGTCACGGGGAGTATTGGACGGTGCGGACCGTTGAACCGGAAGGGCTATCTGACTCGTGACCTCAATACCGAAAAGGCTGCTTCTGTGGATTCTCAACCACTCTCGGTTCGCCGGAGGGGACGCGGCAAGGTTTAGACACGTGAATGGCCTAACGGGATAAAAGGGGGAAAGCTCACGTGGCATGCGGTTTCCGTTTTCTTTTATTTTCTCGATTTTGATTTTTTTTTTGTTGTTTTAATTTACTTAAAACGGTATGTTTCTCGTAATCCTAGGTAGGTTGGAAAAGATTGCTCTTCTTTTTCGCAACTATGCTAGATCCCGGGTCGCCGGAGACCATCTCAGGCGGCTATAAGCCCCTCGTTTTGCACCCGTATTTCGACATCCCGGATGGACAGCCTGTGCGAGGGTCCTATAGTGCAAGCGGTTTCCACCGGCCTAAAAGAAAAATCGAACCTAAGGACCGAGCCCGTCATGTTCGCTTTTGATGCGTTAGCCATGTGAATAGTGAACCGAGCCGGCCACCGAGTCAAGATCGTGTCAAGAGTTCTACATTTACCTTCTCTTTACTTGCTTGCGCAAGGGATCTCGTGACGTTAGGCGTTGGGCCGGGTCATATCGTCATGGCCGACGTATCAAAGGCGTGATGACATGGTGTCATGCGAGCATGGATGTATATCCGGACGGAACATCGTCTGGGTGTAGCTTCGAAATCAAGATCGTGTCAAGATTTTAGCATGACCTTTCATCGCTTTCGCTTGCTGCAAGGGATCTTGAGTTCCGAGCCTTGACTCGTAAAATGGCCTAAGATGGTATATGTATCCAGTCAGATGACACCTGGACCGGGTAAAACCAACCGAGTCCGGACAGAGTGTGACTCAAGACTCAAACGTGCGGTGGTTGACGCCTGGGCTAGGACGGGATGTGGGAATGATCCCGTGCGCGCCCAAGAGGCCTAGGAAGACCAAACGGATCGCAACCGAGACCACTCCGGTTAAGGGTTGTAGGCAACATAGATCCGAGGCAAGTGCTAAGCGCATAGTGTGCGGTGTAACCGAGGCAAGAAGAGTAGAGTGCGGTGTAACCGAGGCAAAGAAGGCGCGTAGTGCTGCGGTCTCTAAAATTCTTTTTCCTGAGTAAAATAGAAATTTTTGAAGAATTTTAAATGTATGCAATGCATGTATATTGATGCATTTTTTGTATTTTTATTTTTTTTGTAAAATAAAAACGAAGCACGTGCACACACACACAGCGCTTAAAGGAAGGGGTAAAATGAAAGTTTGACCCTCATCATCGTTTTAAAATCTTTTTGTTTTGTTTAAAAGTTTTTAAAACAAAATTTTCCCCACCCGGAGTCGCCAACCGAAATTACCCGATCCGAGAGGCCTCTCGCGCCCGCATCCGGCATCTTTCGCGCCGGAGGTGTCTCGCCTGTTTTGCTTTCGCATTTTGTAGAGTCGCCACGCCCGTTTTTATTAAGCCCAAAACATTGAAAAGGGCACGCTTTAAAGATAAATTTTAAACTCGTTTTTGTGTGATGAGATTTTGAGTTCTGAGGTCGATGACTCCTCGGAAGAGAATATTAGAATATTAGAGCTCACTCCGAGTAGCCTCGTAGAAACGAGTCTTTCTGGATACCCCTAATATCCTTTAAATGTTGTGTGTGTGTGTGTGCTTAAAAATGCATGTCAGATTGGATGTCTACATTGTATGCTATGTATGGAAATGTATTGAAATAGTATAGGAAGGAAGCCTTACCAATGTTGGTTCGTGTCCTGTCTTCCGCAGGGAATAGTGTTTCGAGGTCTGGGAGTAGCTCCTGGACTGATTGCTTCGGGATGCCGGTTGTCCGCTGACGCAGTTTCTGGGCGTGAGCTGAGGCTTGTAGGCCGCTAAGTCGGCGCAGGTTCGGCGTGCGTGGGGATCGTCTGGGATCACTCCTGCAGAGGTTCTAGGCGGCGTGTGGTGCGTGAGTCACTCTGCGCAGGTTCGGCGTGCGTTGGAATCGTTGGTTGGATTCGGGCAGAGGTTCTGCAAGGCCTGGGATCGCCTATTGACTCCTGGAAAGAGCCGGACACCGTGGAAAGACCAGTGCAAGGCCTCTGAGTACCACGAGGGGCCTCGTAGTACCTCGAGAGTGCCTTGGCAGCAAGGAGCCGTCTCGAGCGCTCGGAGAGGCTTCTGAGCACCTCGAGGGGGCTCGGAAGGCCTCTAAGGATCCGAAGGGGCCTGGAATGCCTCGAAAGGTCTTAAGCGGGAGCCGAAGGCTTAGGGAGGAAGAGAGAAGTGGGAGGCGCGTAAAAATGAGGAGGGGAAGCCCTCTATTTATAGTAGTGGAAAATCGCAAAGAGGTCCGTACGGACCTCTTAGGTAATGATGGGATTTCCTGGATTTGAGGAATCTCGTGGACTTTAAGGGGATTTTCGTAATGATTATGTTCGTGCAAAGAGGTCCGTACGGGACCTTTTGGCATGCAAAGAGGTCCGTACGGACTTTCCATGCTCTTGTGAATGTGATGGCAAGCTAGCTCTCGTCGAGAGCTTTCCAACCATATATGGCACGCTCCCCACCTGAGTTCGTATGAAGGAGTTATGACCTCCGGAAGTTTGCCTCCGGTTTTGTCGTATGCCGGGATGGAGAGCGATCCGCATTGGGGTACTTACAGCTGCGACGATGCTTCCTTGCCAAACGGGAGTAATATCCAAAAGTATTCTTGATCTAAGTATTAGGAACATGGGGTTCGCGACCACAATGTCTCCTACTTGAAAGGATCAAAAATAACTTAGGTCTTTTGCAAAAATATAACACGTGCAAAAATAAGATAAATTTGTTTAACTTTGATGAGATTTTTCCACTATCATCATCCATTTTTCACCCTTGTGATTCAAGAATGTAATACAATTCTTCAGAACTTCTAATTTGTGAATAAATGTTTATACCTTCTCTTGTACATTTTAAAGAAATAAATTCATCTTTTCTCAAAAATCACTCTAAAAAAGTGACAGCTTTCTTTACCAAGAAATAAATCTATGATTTTTCCTTCTAGCATGCTTTACTTGGTTAAAATTCTATATATGCTATATTAGGTTATTGTCCTGCATTTTATCTCTTCAAAAATATCCCTAAAATACTTCTTCCTAGATAAATTTTTAAGGGTATTCAAAATATGATTAGAAAGACAAAGGTATTATCTAAAGAGGCAATTTAAGGCAATCTTGCTTTTTCTCCCTCTCCGTATTTTCACTCTAAGTTTGCTTGGGGACAAGCAAAAGCTTAAGTGTGGGGGAGTTTGATAAGTGACTATTATATAGTCAATTATCCTAGTTTTTTATATATACTTTTACATAAATAAATCATCATTTTTCATTTAGTTTTTAATACTTTTTACTTACTTTTGCTATTTTATTAGATTTTACGTTTTTGGTATGTTTTACACATTTTTAGACAGGTTTTAGGGTCATTTTATATCTAAAGGATACTCACTACAAGAAAAATGGCTTTTCCCGGCAACTTTAATCCGGCACTTAATTTTGTGCCACCAATTTCCGGCACTTTTTTAATAAGTGCCATTGAAATTTTCGGCACTTTTCAAAGTGCCACAAATATCCGGCACTTTTTAAAAGTGCCGTAATTTTCGGCACTTTTACAAAAGTGCCGTTGACTTTTCCGGCACTTTTTAAAAGTGCCGTTAATTTCCTGCACTTCTTAAAAGTGCCGCTAATTTTTTGGCACTTCTTTAAAAGTGCCGCTAAATTTCCAAGCACTTTTGAAAAGTGCCGCTAAATTTCCGGCACTTTTGAAAAAGTGCCGTTTACTTTCCTCGGCACTTTTACAAAAGTGCCATGACTTTTTCGGCACTTTCTTAAAAGTGCCGTTAATTTTTTGGCACTTTTTAAAAGTGCCACGAAGTTCCGAAACTTTATCGAAAGTGACGCTAGTTTCTTACGCTTTAGCAATTAATTTGCGCTATAGTATATATTTTAGAATATGGGTTTAGGGGCATATATATGATTTTAAAAAATTAAAAATAGTATATTTAATTATTATTATGAGATAATATTATTTTTATTAATTATTATTTACCATTAAATGCATCACATTCAATGGTTCAAATTTATCCCATAAAAACAAAAACACACTTTTCTTTAATTGGCTCTCCAATATTCACATGGATTCACAAGAAATCAATCTAGACCATTAATAACACTCAAATCTAATGGTCCTAATTCATTTACTTCCCAAAACAAAACCCTACCCACAACCTACCCACTTCAACAATCTCTCGCCTCCCTCTCATCTATCTCTCTAACTCTTCTCTCTCTTTACTCTTCCGCATAAATCCCTAATTCTTTCTCACATTTCGGATGTAATTAATCTTTTTTCGGTCTCAACACATTCCACCCATTTGAAACCGAGAGAGAGAAAGTGATGAACAGCGGGGCGAAGACAAGGGGTTTCTATGGTGGAAATTACCACGTGTAGAAGGGCTACAAAGCAATTAGTAGTAAAATTGGCCCTGCTTTCTCGGCATCGGCGCCGGGCCAATGTGGTTTCGGCTTCTCGGCAATTCGGTCTCATCGGAGGCACGGGATTTGGCCCTGGATTGTCCCATTGCAGTACTGATTTGGATTTGGTAGCCGGATGTGGAGTTGGTTTAGGATCTTCGCCTATGGTGTTGGGAGGGGCATTGCTTATGATGATAACCTAAATACTCTAATGTCGGGAAGCTATCTACCGGGCACACGCTTCTCCCCACTCGTAGATGCAGATTGGTGATCTCGATTGACGAGGTTGTCATAAGTACCAAGAAGCTAATCCAAGCAACATCCAGAGAGAAGTTGACAAATGGAGAAAACCTTAATGAAGTACCAATTACATTAAATGCAGGGATTTAGATTTCTCTTCATTGCAGCTTCTTGATCAAGCGCATCATGTCAACGTATAGATATATACATACCGGTCGGGTATTCATGAAATCCTAAAGTCGTTAGCTAGCCTCACAATTAATATATTGCCGCCCGGTGAATTTATATGATCTTTACGCAAAAAAAAAAAAAAAACTTTTTTCGGTGAGTTCTCTTACTCCTAATACTAACAAATGATTGTTATTGTCAAGGTTGATTCGCAGAAGATAAGGAACAAAGTGGCCGCGCTCTCACAAGTCGTTAAGAAGATCATCAAGAAGAGGGTTAAGAAGTTCAAGAGTGTCTCGGAGCGATCGATTGGTCACCTGTCAAGGTATTATGATGATGGATTTACTATGAAGTTAATTTGTATATTTAATCTAATTTTGCAGCCCACGCACCCTAAGATTAGGGGGTTCTTAAGAACCGTATACCTTGGTCTTGCATTCTAATTCATACCCCCGACATTTAACTTTAGAAATTGCGATATCTGCTCCAAAAAATCCTTTATTTTTTTTTCTATCTCGCAATGAAACATTTTTTTAAAGAATCAAGATAGTATGTATAATCCCATTTGGACTATCGTATTGTGAGTTCCCACTCAAACTAGCTCCTATTTTTGGATGTTTCAAGAAGATAACGAGACTCACAATCTCACAAGTATCTATTTCTTTACTCGTTTTCTTGGATGTTTGTGCTTTAATTTGTTTTACATCATGACAAGGAATGGGAGTGTGCAATTTGTTTGATTGGACGCTTTGCTATAGTGATTGGATATGTGGGTTCTATGCGGGGCTAAAAGAAGTGATGCTCACTTTTGCATGGTCTCGTATGATTTGCAAGCAATACGCATAGCACATTATGGTGCATTCGGGTCCAACAGAATTCCCACATTTTTTGGAAATAAGGGATGTTTCCTCGCTCTTTGTAAAGGCATAGAATTTCCTTTTATGTTTTGTCTCTGGGCATTTGCGTTGTGGAGTCTAGAAGAGTGTTCACATTAGCCATAGTTAACATTCAAATTTTCTCGCATTGACAAGTAGGTTGTCATAGTCGTCAAATAATATCCTTCATCGAAGTTGATTTTGAGAGGGCTCCTTCCGACCTTGCTTCGCACGCCTTCCGGGTGCTTTATCACTTATGAGGTAATTCGATTTCACGCTCTGTTAATGAGAAGGATCCAGAGATAATCAAAGCCGATATCTATATGATGATCATTTTTGATAATATGATCTCTTATTGGCTCCTAATTGCATTTGTAATAAGGGATAAGGCTTTTCATCCATTTTACTTGTTTTTTGGAAAAGGATAAAAGTGGGAAGGAGTTTGCTTAACCGAAATCCATCCCCAAAAGAGATTTATCCTTGGTCTCCTCCTCTTTCATGCGTCGGTCATGAATGTTTATGCTATAATTGTTTGTTGCATGGAGAAATATAGATGTAACACGAGGTTGTATTGTATTCTTTATAACTTTTTTCAAAGTCTCTTTAAAAACTAAAGTAATTAATGCTATAATTGTTTGTTTGCAGGTGTGTGATGGATCACGCTCTCTTGTAATACATTCGCTATGGAAGAAGACCATTATCTCATCACACTTTTTGTTTGAACAATTGAATATTTAGCTTTTTGGTGTTATGGGATGTCAAGGCCGTCAGAGTACCTTGCTTAAATTTCTCGAATTATTACTTTCTCGAATGATGTAATTTATACTTATTTTCTTTCGATGACAATGAGAAAAAGTTATCTTTATTATATCACTTTGCTGCGCTTAGTTAAAATTATGTAGGAATGTGGCATTAAATATGCTTTGAGATTTGTATCTATTTGTAGTGAATTACTCGGCAAAAGAATCATATCCGCTTTCAGCCTTCATTAAAATCGTGCAAAAGTGCTCGGAAATGTGTGGCACTTTTTCAAAGTGCTCTGAAAATTAAGACACTTTTTTAAATGCCTAAATTTGAGGCACTTACAAAATCTGGATCGCGATAATTGTGGCACTTTCATAAGTGCCGGAAAATTGCGGCATTTAAAGAAGTGACTCGAAAATTATGGCATTTAAAAAAAGTGCCGGAAATTATAGGCATTTCTTAAAGTGCCGGAAATTGTGGCACTTCTTTTAAAAGTGCCGGAAATTGCGGGCACTTTTAAAAGTGCCGGAAATTATGCAGCACTTTTAAAAAGTGCCGGAAATTGTGGCACTTTTAAAAGTGCCGTGAAAATTGTGGCACTTTTAAGTGACGGAAAGTATTGCCGACGCTGACTTTATTATGGCACTTTTTTAAAAGTGCTCGGAAAATGTGCTTCGGAAATAGCTTTTATGGCATCTTTTTTTTTTTGATTTGTGGCACTTTTAAAAAATGCCACAAAACCTCGTTTTTGTTGTAGTGACTTGGGCTAATTGGTCCGAAAGGATGGAGGAACACCAAGCAAAATAAACACTCAAAGTTGAAAACCAAGGGAGCGGACGTGGCAAAGAAGTCCGGGAGCGGCCGTGCATCATAGGGGCCATGGCTCGCCGCCTGGGCCCCAAAATCCATGGAGTGGCCGAGCACCGAAGAGCTCCCGGGCCGTGCCAACCTCTGAGCGGCCATGCAGCTATATTAGGAGCAGCCGTGCAAGTCTCCAAATTCAAATTCAAAATCCGGCGCCAAAGAGTACACGGTCAGTGCAAAATCCTTGACACGGCCGTGCAAGTCATGATCGCAGATGTAAAGGCACCTCTTTGATGGCACCAAATTGAAGCAGTCTCCTCCCATTTATAAATAGGACCCTCGTAATCGGGCCTCCTTAGTGATGAATTCTTAGGAGAGAAATCAACGATATTATATAGATAGAAAGTACAAACACTTGTGACAACAATTTTCCAAAGGAATTTGAAGATCAAAGTCATTGTTTTGTTCTTGGAGTTACTTTGGAGAAAAAGTAATAAAAGTGAAGCATTATTCTCAAAAGACTTGCCTTCTACATTCATAAGTATTTCTTACTCAATCCTTTATTATTGCTTATACTTTAGTAAATGGCTCGTGAGTAATCCCCTTATTCTTTGGGGTTGGAAACTCAAAAGCATACTTTATTCATCATCTTAAAATGTTTAGTCTTCTTGTCTTCTTCCTTCATCTAAAAATTTCTTTTATATTATTCTCTAAATGCCTTACATTTCTGAGAGATGTCCAATTTGTATGATTCAAATTAATGACTGAGAGAAGTACTCTAGCGGAGAATCTCGATTGATCGGAACCATATATATAAAGAAACTAGGTTTCATTGATCACGAGAGTAGTTCAATGGCCTAGGGATGTTCCTTTAATGGAAAGTATGTTGACTCTCGTCTCTTAATGGATTCTTACTAATTATGGTCTGGCTAGAGATAAGCCTAACACCCGTTTGCATGACAGTATGGAATAACGTAAACGGAAATCTCAAAACAGCTTAGGACATAATTAGTGAAGAATACAAACGCCACCGTCTTAGCCCAAAGTAGCGTAGGCTTAACATGCACCATCCTTGCTTTTTATGAAAACCTTTTTATCTCTAAGATAATGACGATATTTGATGAATAAGATTTTGTGTATGATTTCCAATCCCGAGAATGCTTCGTTTTATATAAGAATTTAATTAAAGTACTTTCTGTTTATGTTCTCTCTATCTTTCTAAAAAGCAAATTTTATCTCCCCCAATCTTTTCTATTACTTTCTAAAGACAAAAATATTTCTTTGTAAACCCCGTCTCCGCTGGATCGACCCGTACTTGCACCCGCTATATTACAATAGCCCGTGTGCGCTATGGAATTAAATAAACCAAGTTAGGTTTCGACCGAACACCTGGGCATTACTCTTTTGTGCACTAAATTTTTTTCTTTTCTTTTTTTTTTTATGTGCACTGCCTCTTTTTGCTCTAGACCACCCTTTTTGGGGTTTTCATCCTAGCTGGGCATTACTCTTTTTGCACTATGTATATTTTTTTTCTTTTCTTTTCCTTTTATTTTTTTTATTATTATTATTATATATATATATATATAATAATCATGAGCTTATCACCTGTTGACCTGGGTGAACAAATGGGATTGCTTATCCAGGTCCTGCGAGCTTCATTGCTCCTCCCGATAGTATCTTCTCGCACAACATACGGGCCGATCCAAATGGGTTCCCACTTTCCTGTGGGGCTGTCTCTAGTGTAGGGCTTCACTTTTGGGCAGTACTAAGTCACCTCTCTTTGACATGTCCCCGGCTTTGACCTTTTTTCTCGAATTCCTCTAGCCATTTGCCTCCGCCCGGTAGGTTCCTAGGGTGTGTTCCATGGCTTTAGCCTCTCTTTCATCAAGCAGGGCTAATTCATCGTGCCGGTCGCGCAGCCACTCTACTTCATTAACGCTCGTTTGCCGTGGAGGACCCTTCGTTGACGCGGGATTTCCAAACTCTACCGGCAACACCGCTTCCATCCCGTAACTTAGGGCAGTAAGTGTGTGGAGTTTCTCCCGTGGTCGTTTCGATAAGTTCCGTTAGCCCCAGAGTGCCGATGCAGCCTTTTCAGGATGCTTCACGACTGCAGGTGGCCATTTTCCGAATAATCCGCTCGAGCATTTTATTGGCGCCTTTTCATATCGCTTCCATTGGTCTCGAGGTCTCGTACGGATGATTTTGCGGCGAGTGATTGTGAATTCTCGACAAAGAATCTATCGCACCCCCTTCAAAGTGCGAATTGGGCTGTTCAAATGACCTCACTGGGCACCCATATCTCGCACATGATGTTTTCTTTCGACAAACTCGGGCAGACCTTTTCTCAAAGAAGTGAGGACCTTGTAAACTTGGCTTCTACCCACTTTCAGTGAAGTAACACCGCCACTAGCACAAATTCACATGCCCATTGCTTCCTCGTTTGGGCTATCTTCCCTATCACGTCAATACCCCAAGTTGCAAACGGCCAAGGCAGTGCAGCTCACTGCTAAAAGACAGGTCATGAGGCGGGAAGATGATTGAGGTTGGCAAGCCGTTGGCATTTGTCGCACTTCTGACATGCTCGACAATAAACCGTTTCCATGGAAATCCAAAGAGTAGCCTCATTCTCGAGGATATAACTCGCATCAACGCTCTGGCATCTCATATGAGGACCGCAAGGACCATCACATGGACTTCGGTCATTAACTCTCTTTGGGCCCTTTCTTGGGTGACACACAAAGAGGAGTGGTCCTCGGTACCATTTCTTGTACGTATCGCTCCTAGGATGACATAGTGAGCGCAGGCCAACCGTTTCAGTGGCTCGTAAGCTCTTTGGCCTTGATGCCTTCCCTTGGTCTACCTTCTTCATCTCTAAAAGCCGGGACTCCCCATCTTTGAGTGAACTGATAAATTTGACCGTACTGTGCAGTTCTTTGACAGCTCGGGTCCCAAGTCTATTTCACAACGTAAAAGCCGGGCTTCTCTTCTACCCACTCGAATGGTTTTATGGCTTTTCCATCGTGATCTCTACCAATGTGGCTAGAGTAGCTAAGGCATCTCGCGAATGACTGTTCTTGTCCCTAGCAGGTGTAATGGAAGCGTCACTTCTTCGAACTTCTCGGGCCTAACTCTTCCATGTAGGCACATACCTTTCAAGGTTAGGGATCCACAGCTTTTTCCACTTGTCTGGAGACCCGGGCCGATAATCGTGGCCGAAGTCTCCATAGACCTCGAGCCTCGACATTCCTTTCTAAGGCAAACTCTCTCTAGACTCCGCAATGCAAGCTTCATACTCTCCGGCATTGCTTCAAGGTGTGCTGGAAGTTCAACTTGACGGTTACTTCCAAGGTGTGCTCATCTTTTGGATCGACCAAGCAGCATTCCTACGCCATTTCCCTTCTTTTGTTAGCAAATTCCGTCAAAGAAAAGCCGCCATCGGTTCTCGTGCTCAACTATAAAGATTCCTTTATCTCGGGAATTGGGGTTTAGGCCCTCGTTCCTCATTGCTAGGAAGTTTGCCAGATGGTCCGACAATGCTTGGCCCTCGATTGCTCTTTTCTTCGTCACATAGCTGATGTCATACTCAAATCTGAAGAAGAACGACCACTTGGATAGACGCATCGAAAGGGAAGGCTTGTCGAAGATGTATTTGATGGGGTCCATTTTCGAGACCAAGTTCACACAGTGGGCTTGCAGATGTAATGCTTCGCCTTACCGACCACCTGCACTCGCCTCCCGCACTAGTCTTTTCGCAGATGTCGAAAGTAATTGAGCTCACTTCCTTGCAGCTCTTCCGAATGACAAAGTAAGGCGGTGCGTTTTCTACCCGAGAGTCCTTCTTCTCCCGAGCAAGCATAGCCCCAACTCCGCCGTATCGTTGACAGGATGTTGAGATAGAGCAGTAAGAGGTTTTCTATCCATGCTGGGGCATAACACCTGGGATGTATCAGTGGTATCGCCTTTGATTTGGTCAAAGGCATCCCGGCATTCCTTAGTCCATTCTATGTCTCCGTATTCTTCACTGCATGAGCTTGAAGATGGGCTCGCACATGGTAGTCACCGCTTGACAAAACGACTCGATGTACTATAATTCTACCCATAAAGCTTTTGACCTCGTCTGGCTCCGGGAGGTGGCCTCATGTCCATAATGACCTTTATCTAGGGATCGACTTCCAATACCTTGTTCTCGTGACCATATATACCCCCAAAGCACTTTCCCCCTTGTCACTCCAAAGGTGCATTTGGCAGTGGTTCAAGCCTTCTCATGGAATGTCACTGTCTCAATCCACTCAAAGAACTCTTTCGCAGTCGACAAAGTTCTCGTCCATCCTCGCCTTTCGAATGGATTATCATGCTCATCGACGTAGCACCTCAATTTCCTAAAGAGGATCATGTCGTGAAAGATTGCGCCGCTGCCCTTCGATATGTAGCCCCGGCATTCTTAAGTCCAAAAGGCATCACAAGATAGCAAGACGCTCCCCACTGGTGTGGTAAAAGGCCGGCCTTTTCTTGGTCCTCCTCGGTTATCTTGATCCGGGTTGTAGCGCAAAGCTATCAACGAAGGATTCGACTTCGTCAGAGGTTAGCAGCGTACGTCCACCTCGTAATGTCTATGTTCTAAGAAGGGGATAGTCGTCTTTGGGCCTGGCCTTTGTTCGTATCCTGAAATCTACACAACAACAGCACCTTCCTCATCGGACTTAGTCACAAATCACGATAAGTGTCGGGATAAACCATGTCTGGATATTCGATAACCCCGATGAATCCTACCCGCAAAGAGCTTCTCAATCTCTTCTTTGACCCGTAGAGACCCATTCCCGGCTTGATCTTTCTCAGCTTTTGCTTTACTAGCTTGGCATCCGATGCTAGAGGGATTCTGTGCTCCACCATCAAACTATCTAGCCCCGCAAGATATCCTTATATGACCATGCAAATACATCTATGTATTTTTCCTCGAGCGTGAGATTGGACCCGCCTCCTCGTCCCATTCAACCCCCCGAAGAAGTTCCCAACTCGTGTCTCTTTAGGTTCCTCAACAAGCACCCAAGTGCTAACACCGTCAAAACCTCCTCGGCAGCCTTGGGCCCGGTTTTCCTCTCGTCCGTAACCCGCTTAAAGATTTCTATAACGTATTATTCAAGCTTAGCGTGTTTCGCATCTTGTTTAAATGATTCATTATTAACTCGTTGTTAAGTTATTAGTTAATTTATCATTTGTTAAGTTGGCAATAAGGGGATACTCGTAAAAGATCTATCATTTCATTCAAAGAGAAAGGAAAGACGACATTGGCTACATATTCATAATCTTCTTCAGCGCAGGCCTTCAGATGACTCCTGAGGACTCTGAATTCAAAGACTCCCGACTCTCACATGACTTTTAACCCTAACGACTCTAGACCCTACACTACTTATTGACTCGAAGTGTTTGGACACGGGTTGGACCGGGGGATTACTCTTTCCCCGCCGTTACCCTCGGGGAGTAAGCAGTTTGGCCGGCCGTTCCCATCCCGCCGCGCATCCCGCGAACCTTCACTCAGCTCTTTTGTCGACATCATTCCCACGGGGATGCTCCTGTTGATCTCGGTGCAATCTCCTCTCCTAATCCGATCACATCTATTTGCACCTCTCGGGGTAACGGGACCGCGACACTTTCGGCATCCGAGAGACAAACTTTCTCCATCATCAAAGTCTTCTGGCTCGTTCTCACTTCTTTCCACATTCTTCCAAACTGGGGTCAGGGACTGAGCTTCTTGAACGCAAGAGCCATCACGAACACATTATGAACACCGTGAGTGATGAAGGCTCCTGAGAGAGATGATCATAGCTTCGGCTTACTTCTCGCTTCACAATCTTCATAAGCGAGTCTTCCTTCTCGTAATCTGGACTATGTTTCACTCGGTTCGAAATCACAAAAGAGAGGTCCGGGCCTTGACAACATTAACGGAAGCTCTGTTCCTCATTATAGGTCCAAATTTCCCTTCCATGGCGGGGAGGCGTCAATCGATCTTTCCATTCTCCTTTCAATTCACCATAAGGAACATTGAATTCCAGGATG